>JABUQX010028481.1:12500-30259 GCA_015478945.1 Trachelipus rathkii | reverse complement strand
TATGGTGTTGGTGGTAGGCTTCTGAATGTGGAGTCAAAAGTATGTATGACGATAGTAAAGCGTGTGTGTAAGAACAAATGGTGTCAATGGAGATGAATTTAGGAATAATAGAGGAGGAAAGGGTTGTGTTATGTTCCTTGGTTATTCAATTTGTATATGGATGGGGTTATGAAAGAATTCGAGGTGGAGATGGCAGGAAATGGTGTTAGAATGGTGGAGAATGGAGATGAGTGGAGGGTGCCCTACCTATTATATGCGGATGACTTGGTTCTGTGTGGCGAATCTGAAGAGAGTTTGAGAGGATTGGTAGAGAGATTTGGTAAAAGGAGGGGCTTGAAAGTAAACGTGGATAAGAGTAAGGTTATGGTTGTGAGTGAGGACACTCCTCAGTGTGAAGTTATGTTAGATGGTGAGCAGCTGGAACAAGTGTCTGAGTTTAAATATTTAGGGTATATGTTGGATGAGAAGGGAACGGACGATGCAGAGTGTAGTAGGAAAGTTGTGAATGGCAGGAAGGTGGCTGGTGCAATTAAATCGTTGGTGAATGTAAAGGGACCAAGTCTTGAGTGTGCTAGGGTCTTACATGAGGTTGTTACCTGTGTTAGTGTAGTAGTGAGACTATGGTCTGGAATAAGAAGTATAGATCTAAAATTCAATGTGTTCAGATGGACAATCTTAGGGGTATGCTAGGTGTGAGAAGAATTGATAAAGAGAGGAATGAACGTATTAGAGAGTGGTGTGGTGTGAAGAAAGGGGTAAATGAGAGAATAAATGAAAGTATGTTGGAGATGGTTTGTCATATGGAAAGGGATGAATGATAGTCGGTTGGTTATGGATGTATAGTATGAGTGTAAAAGTTGGGAACCGACCCGGTTGGGAGATCTGAAGAAAAAGTGGATTGAGTCAGTAAGCTGAATGTTTGAAGGAGAGAAATGTGAGTTTGGTAGAGGCGAGAAGAAAGGTGTATAACAGAGGAATGGCGTTTTGTGAGGGGGGTATGGCTGTGGCTCTGGGCCAAGGGATGAACCCCCCATTGACGAGATGCCATAGTGAGGGTCCATCGTTGTCCCATGAAGCTTTAGGGTGGATTTTCTGACTGCGATGGGTTCCCACTAACTAATGGTACTGAGGGGGCGGTAAGGCTGGGCTTTCTTTTCGACTTCCGTGATATTCTTCTACTGCTTTTCCTTTCCGATGCACGTCGCGCACCTTACTCCATTCTTGGGAAAATATAAGAAAGATGAAGAAGAAAAAGAAAAATATATATATATATATATATATATATATATATATTATGAATAATATATATATATATATATATATATATATATATATATATATATATATATATATATATATATATATATTAACTTTTTTTGTTCAAATAGTTAAATCTTATCACGGAAGCAAACATTTCACTTTCTTTCGGGATTGAACCGAGCAGCTGCGCAAAAATATGCACGGTGTTAGGCATAATTGAGCTATCCTCCAATTGGAGCGATAGCTCAATTGTGGCACCGGGCACATACCCCCACGAGCAACATGCGGTGGTTCAATCCCAGAGAAGGCAGTTAATTCTTTTTACCTTCTCATTATATGTTCTTTCTTTATTAACATCTGATCTAATTGCGATTATTATGCAATATTAACATATATATATATAGCAGTTAGGAAGTTGTTGTTGTTTTTCTATATATATATATATATATATATATATATATATATATATATATATATATATATATATATATATATATATATATATATGAGAGCGCTCCTAGCTCAGTGGTAGAGCACTCGCTTAGCAAGCGAGGGGGCCAAGTTCGAGACTGGGTTGGAGCGAGAGAATGTGAGCTATTCTTTATTAACTCTAGCTTCGTCCCACTCAGACGTTAATGAGTACATTTGTGGTGTGCTTTGCTAATACAAATGGGAATTAATCGCGGCGTCCGCGATAGGAATGGTAGCCAG
Source organism: Trachelipus rathkii (assembly GCA_015478945.1). Classification (NCBI taxonomy): domain Eukaryota; kingdom Metazoa; phylum Arthropoda; class Malacostraca; order Isopoda; family Trachelipodidae; genus Trachelipus; species Trachelipus rathkii. Next base: position 28,288 of record JABUQX010028481.1, on the reverse strand, counting down.
CCAGCGGATTTAGCCATTAGGCCCTTGTTTCAAGGACCTTTCTCGAAGGGTCCCACTGACAGGACGAAAGTCCTTACTGGGGGTAGATGATTAATTTTTTTTATTTTATATATATATATATATATATATATATATATATATATATATATATATATATATATACTATATATATATATATATATATATATATATATATATATATATATATATATATATATATATATATTTAAAGTCATGTTTGATGGTGAGCAACTGGAAGAAGTATCCGAGTTTAAAAATTTAGGATATATGTTGGATGAAAAGAGAACGGATGATGCAAAATGTGGTAGGAAAGTTGTGAATGGTAGGATGGTGGTTGGTGCAATTAAATCGTTGGTGGATGTGAAGGGACTAGATCTTGAGTGTGGTAGGGTTTTGCATGGTGGTATGTTGTTACCTCTGTTAATGCATAGTAGTGAAACTATGGTCTGGAATAAGAAGTATAGATCTAAAGTGCAAAGTGTTCAGATGGATAATCTTAGGGGCCTGCAAGGTGTGAGAAGAATTGATAAAATGAGGAATGAACGCATTAGCGAGTTGTGTGGTGTGAAGAGGGGAGTAAAGGAGAGAATAAACGAGAGTACATTGAGATGGTTTGGTTATATGGAAAGGATGGATGATAGTCGGTTGGTTAAGTGGATGTATAGTGGCGAGTGTGCTGGGAATCGACCTGCTGGGAGACTGGAGAAAAAGTGGATTGAATCAGTAAAGGAATGCCTGAAGGAGAGGAATGTGAGTTTGGCAGAGGCGAGAAGAAAGGTGCATAACAGGAGTGAATGGCGGGGTTTTGTGAGGGGGGTATGGTTGTGGGTTTTGCGCAGGGGATGAATCCTACATTGACTAGATACCACATTGAAGGTCCGTCGCAGTCTCGTGAAGCCTAAGGGTGGATTTTAAAAGGACGGTGAAAAAGGTGGGAGGCTTTCTTTTCGACTTGCCTCATGTTGTTCTACTACTTTTCTGTCCCGTGTATGCTATGCACCTCACCCCCAATCTGAAGATAGAATGAAGATGATGATAATAATTTTACGGCAGTATGATAAAGAAATATTTCACCTGTTGCGCAAGTAGCCATAATAGTACCATCTTCTTGTTCGTGGACAGTGCGAGGAACAATCAATTCCTTATATTCATCTTTACCTTCGTCAAATGCCCAATTGAATATGGAGCTCACATCTAAACGAAAAAGATAAAAGATAAAATATAAAAATCATAAATACGTAATTATATATATTATTAACTAAAAGATTAGGAAAATTTATGTGAAATATCAATATTGAAATTGTTTTATCAATATTTATTTTTTCAATGACATGAAGGTCGGTCTTCAATAGGGATGCACGATAGTAAAAAAACCCATTGAATCAATAATAGATATTTAAAAAAACAAACAAACAACGAAAGCCATTTTATAACCGCGCAGAAAACAATCAATCAATCAATATATATATATATATATATATATATATATATATATAGAGTATATATAAATAGAAAAAAAAAAATAAATATATATATATATATATATATATATATATATATATATATATATATATATATATATATATATATATATATATATATATATATATATATATATATATATATATATAATCACTAGGGGTGTACCTGAACTGAAATTTTCAGTTCCGGCCGGAACCGAAACTGAAAAAAAAAAATTCCGGCTGGAACCGGAATTTCTTATGAACTTTCGTTTAACTATAAAGAAATGTAAAAAAATATATTTTATATAACTTTCAACATAAAATCTTACATTTAGTACAACGCCACTTCATGAACATATGGAAAATTATCATCGAAGGGAATATCTGGAAGTCCAAAAATTTTAATAATAAAAGGGAGAGAGAGATAAGTGAGTTTTGAGGAGAGTTTCTCCCCAAAAAAATTTGGCATATCAATGATCCCAAATCACAGAAAATAATGAATTTTATCCCGATGAGCAACCAGCCATTCACAGTCACTGAAGAGCAGGGATTTATAGAACTAATTGCCCATCTTCAACCAAAATATCTTATTCCTTGTAGAAAATATTTTGTAGAGATGTTACCAACTTCATACAGGAAATTATAATCAGCAGTATTCGAGAACTTCTCTAAAGCTGATCAGATATCATTTACTACAGATATATAGAGAGCTAAATAATTCAAACAAGTCATTTATTTCTTTAACTGCACTCTGGCTTACCAGTGAGTTTAAAAATATGGACTGTGTACTCCATTGCAAGTATTTCCCAGGTTCTCATTCTGGAATTAAAATCACTATGCGTTTTGAAATTATGATGAATTATTGGGAAATTCCTCCTAATAAAATCCATTTGATCCTTCGAGATGGAGCATATAACATGAAACTTGGAATTAATTTAGCAGGATAAACAAGTTTTTTTTTTTTTTTTATTCATAAAATTCAATTTGTTATTAAAGATGCCTTATTTTCTCAAATAACAGTGTGATTTGATAAAGAAATGTAGGAATATTTGTGCACATTTCAATCATTCCAGTTTTTAAGCTGAAATGAACTTAAAAGAATACAAAGAGACTTGGATCCACATCTTGCAAGCCCACTTATGCCAATTCAAGATGTTAATACAAGATGGAATAGCACATATATGATTCTAGAAAGAATTGAATGTTTGAAAAGACCTCTGCAAGTTTATATTATAGAACAATCAATCATTTAAGCTTTGACTGCTAATAAATGGCAAATACTTGAAAAATTTCTAAGAGTTTTGCAACCATTTCTCATGGTTACGGAAATTATAAGGCAAAATCAATTATATCATCAATTATTCTCCATATTTGAGCTCTCCAGCATATCTCTCAAACTCTGAGGATAACAGCAGAGAATAAAGAAGAGCTGAAGAAGGCATTAGAGTTTAGATTTATGAATAAAAATGAAGAGAAAGGATCAATAGACATATATCAAAACAAGATAATTGTTTTAAGTACTGTAGTAGACCCAAGATACAAACGGACTTTATTTTCTAATGAAATAAAAGAATTGAGTAGAAAATGGATGCTTGAAGAAATATGCAAATAATTGAAGGTAGAAAGTTATAATAGTAGTAGCAGTACAGATGAAGGTTCAGGCGATGAGTCATCCATCCATTTTCAGAAACGAGCATTATCTACAATGAACTTAGATTTGCCAAGTACCTCAAAATCATCTGGAGCATTAAGAAAAGAAATTACTGCAAAGTTACTTAGTTTTATAAGTTTGAAGAAAGTTGAAAGTGACAGCGAGTCAGTTAATGCAAAAAGGAAAAAAAAAGAAAAATCAGTGGCTCTTTAAAAGATGAAATTCTTAAAGAAATTGATTTTTTTTTTTTAACCAGAGAAATCAATTTCTAATCTGGGAAAAGAAGAATTACTTGATTGGTGGAAAGTGGCCAAAGCTAAATTTCCAAACATAGCAGTATACTAGCCCAAAAATTACTCTCCTTTCAAGTCTCCCCCATATATTCAGAGAAATTATTTTCATTTTCAGAAGCAGGAAATATATTTGAGGAAAAACGTTTAAAAATATTGCCCAATACTGGTGAACAGTTTATATATATATATATATATATATATATATATATATATATATATATATATATATATATATATATATATATATATATTATATATATATATATATATATATATATATATATATATATATATATATAGAAGATTAGGGTTATATATATATATATATATATATATATATATATATATATATATATATATATATATATAATTTTGGAAATTAAATTTAAATTTAATGAGAACATCTTATAATAATCTTATAATAAACTTTATTTAAATGATACACTGTATGAATGCTACACAAGGCCGCTATTATTTTTTATTAAAAGATTGGCTATGGGTTATGTAAAATAAATCCCTTCCATAAAAATTTTTCTCAGAAGTAGATTAGTAATTCCGGTTCCGGACGGAATTTTGAAAATTCGCCGAACCGAACCGAACCGAAAATGTCACCGGCCGGACCGGAATTCCGGTACACCTCTAATAATCACCGACCTTCTTTCCACATTGATTGGGGGTAAGGTGCGTCTCATGCACCGGAAACAGAAAAGTAGTAGAAGAATATGACTCAAGTCAAAGAGAAAGCCCAGCCTTATCTTATACCTTGATAGAACTCGTTGTTGTCAGAAAACTCCACCCTAGGGCTTCATGGGACTGCGACGGACCCTCACTATGGCATCTCGTCAATGTAGGGTTTATAACTTAACCAAGGTGGGCCACAACAAATCCCTCCTCACGCAACCTAGCCATTCATTTCTATTTTGCACCTTCCTTCTCGCCTCTGTCGAACCCACATTCCTCTTATCCATGCATTCCTTTACTGACTCAATCCACTTCTTCTTCGGTCTTCCAGCCGGTCGATTCCCAGCACACTGGCCACTATATATCTGCTTAACCAACCGATTATCATCCATCCTTTTCACATGACCAAACCATCTCAATGTACTTTCATTTATTCTCTCATTTACCCCTTTCTTCGCACTGGCACAACTTTCTCTAGTATGTTCATTCCTCATTTCATCAATTCTTTTCACACCTAACGTGCCCTTAAGATTGTCCATCTGAACACATTGTACTCTAGATCAGTGGTTTCCAAACTGGGGTGGGCGCACCCATTGGGGGGCGTCTCGATATTTCAGGGGGTGCGCGACAAGGGTGATGAAAAACCTTAAATTTTATTTTTTGTAATTTTATAATATATATATATATATATATATATATATATATATATATATATATATATATATATATATGTATATATGGTTTTCTATATACATATATATATATATATATATATATATATATATATGTGATGGGACGATTATGAAATTTTTGCCGATGACGATGACGATTAGAGCAAATTTTGCGGATGCCGATGACATTATTTGAAAAGAGATATAATTTTTTTTTTTTTCTTCTCTATCTATATATATATATATATATATATATATATATATATATATATATATATATATATATATATATATATATATATATATATATATATATATATATATATATACAAGGCTATAGACAGGGGGGTCAGGGGTTCAACCCCCGAAATTATTTAAGCGATCAAAATTTTTGATTCCTTAAGTCCCTTAATAATAATAATAATAATAATAATAATAATAATAATAATAATAATAATAATAATAATAATAATAATAATAATAATAATAATAATAATAATAATAATAATCAATCAATCAAATCAAAAATATTTTATTCTCTCTAATAGATTACATGGTTATGTTTACATATTTATATTAATACAAAGGATATTATATAGATGAGAAAAGGGCTACTAGGGGGACGTTTTCGTCCATTGAGCCCAAATAATAGTAATAATAATAATAATAATAATAATAATAATAATAACCACACTAATAATAATAAATTATACCAACAATAATAATAATAATAATAATAATAATAATAATAATAATAATAATAATAATAATAATAATAATAATTTTCTTCTTAGCTTTCAAAGGAAAGAAAATCCGACGAAGCGACTCTGAGAGGAAAGTCCGACACTCTTACCTTTTGAACCTCCAGGATGGCTGTAAGCCCCCTACTTTAGAGCTGTTCGGACTTATGGACACCCTTTCTGAGGAGTGGATATGATTTTTCTACTGAAGAAGCTTAGATGAGAGATTTTCTGTTGTGTCTTTTTTTGGAGCTTTTTTGACATATTTGTGAAGTCACTTTATATGTTGAATTTTACTTTTTTTTGGCTATAACATCGATTTATTATATTGTGAATTATTAACAAAATAATAATAATAATAATAATAATTATTATAAATTATTATAATAATAATTAAAAAAAAAAAAAAAAAAATAAAAAAAAAAAAAAAAAAAAAAAAAAATAAAATAAAATAAAATAAAATGTTGTTCACCACTAACGTGGTGTGACTGTATCCTAGTTGGTTCAAAATTAGCTGGAATGTTAGCTCTTTGATCTTGGTGAACTAACATTTCTTCTACTAACTGTGTGTCCCTTTTAACTCTGGACAACATATCTTTTAACATTGGAGCTGGCAATAGCCGATCTGAAGGCATATTTAATATTCCTTTGATATCATCAGCGCCACCTTCTGCGCCTATGCATGTTTCCGATTGAAGGGATTGATGTGATCCCTGTACATCCACATTTTTAGCTGAGGTACCGGAATGATTATCCGTACCCATTTCTTTCAGTGGATCTTGATCCAATTCCAAATCCAATAAACTTGGTGTTTCTTTGGTAGGATTATGTTCCATTTTAAATTAAATCAAAGAAAACCAAATAAGAAATATTGTTACTTCTCCTATGAACGGAGAAAACCAATTAAAAATAAGAACGAAGATGCGTAAAAGCGGTGATGGCGTAGTGAACAGAATCACCCGCAAGCGCGGCCACCCGAACCAAAGACACTCAGGTCCCTGTTCGGGCGCCAATTAAAATAAATGTGTTCTATGTAAGGGGAAGTAACGTCCACGGAATTGCGTTATTCCCCTCAATATATATTTCTGAAGAAAAATGAATATGAGAAAAATTAAGAAATGAATAAATGAACAATAATATTTACGACTACCTTCAAGGAGTTAACTCTTGTCTTCTAATGAGATGAAAAAAACTTGTACTAGAGGAGGACGTCGGACAATCAGCCAAGTATCAGGCTTTCATGGAAACGAAAGGTATTTGTGCAGGACCTGAGGATTAGAGCGAGCAGCCACGTAACCTCAGGGTGAAGAATTCATCAATGACGCCAGATTGTATAAGATCTCTTTTATCCTCTTTTAATATACTCAATTTTTTTTATGGTAGTGTATGCAGATCTCAATAATTAATAATTTAATAAACCAAATAAATAGTAAAAAATAATAATAATAAAAGAAAACAAAACTCAGGGATAACGAAAAGATTATTATAAATATAACTTTACTGTGAAGAAAGGTTTAAGGACAGAGGATAGGGGTCATGAATAGGTCCCTATTTAAGATAAGATATAAATGCGGGTTATTAGCTGGTTCAAAAATAAGAATAATAAATCAGAAATCCCCCACAGCTAAAATGCTGTATAAACTATAAACTATGAAATAGTTCAAGAAACTAGGAATTAATTTGACACCGAGCAAAAGTGTGGTGTCTTGTTTGTGAAACACACTCAACTATTTCTGTACTTATCTTTTATATCTAGATCTTGATTCCAAATGAAAACTTCGGGTATTCTTCAAGTATGTTCTATAATATCCTGTTCTTCCAAATTGACAATACAGTAGCAATAAAATTCAGGGCAGAGAAACGGCTTCAATATTATTATGGTCTACTCAAGACAGTTCTTCAATACAAGGTAAGTTCTGACGGTCAATGTTTGTTTAGATCTAGTCTCTTCCAAGTTTATGATTCTTCAAACTCAATATTCGACCGGAAATTAGTTTCTTCACAATTAATTATAACTGAAGTTCTTTTCAACCGGAGATTAATTTAAGTTATCTTCAAGGTCCAAGATTATTCACAGTTTCTTCTTCTTGGGTCTCAGCCCAAGATCAGTTCAGGCTGGTATCAGCCCACAATTAGTTCTTCTTCTTGGGTCTCAGCCCAAGATCAGTTCACAATTTGCTTCCGGAAAATAGTTTTTCACTGTTGGATTTCAGCCCAACGTCAATTCCCTATTAATAATAAATATATTAAGTTACAATAATTTTTATCTAGTTTTAATCAATTGCTTTTATTTATTAGGTTTTTAAACATACCCTTTTGTATTAATATGGACATCCACGAGGGGAACTATCTCATCTGTTGATCCTTTGGTGTTTGATCTTCTCATCGGTGATTATCAACCTCTGCAAAATATATCACGAGTGTATAAGTATTTTCCTACATTCTTTCTATACCGTTTAATATCTTAACATTATTTAAATGAATCCTTTTACATTAATTATATTAATTATTTTACATTGACTATATTAATTTAAATTCCATTCCTTTCAGATTTACAACACACCTGTGACGATAAGATGTTTTCAACTGAGTGACAACAACAACGTATACACGGATTCCACTTCACTGATTTGGTAAGTTTTTCGACAGTTAGAGATATAACAAAATCTTTCCAAACTCTCTTTACTATAATGTACATTTACTAAATGAAAAGACTAAATTTATGAAACATATGAAATTTGACAAATTAATTACAAATAAATCCACAGTTCTTCTGTAACACAATATCACTGATTAGTAACATTCTAATTTCACAAGGTTTGAAAATAATTACACAATAAATGATAAATAATAATGAAAAATATGATAATAAAATTTATAATATACAAATATCATAAAACTCCAGCATTAGGCTCCAGGTTCCATGAAAGAAAGAACAGCTCCCTTTATATTCCTCCCTGATAAAATTGAGCCCCTCCCTTAATTTTCACCCATGAATACCCTGACTATGAAAGGGTGGTAGGATAATGCTGGAGCACAATGACTATGTTTATGAAAATTGAACCAGCTAATAAATAATAATGAGGACTGCATTTGAACAACACAGTCATATAATGGTAACAATGATTTATTTAATTATATACAATTTAATATATTCATTTTCAATGATGTATCCAGGAGCGACAGTATTATAAGATCTAGCATCTTCTTTTGCCATAAAATCTTGCAATGGTCTTAAATATTTTAACTGCTTATCTGTACAGTATATTCGTAACCTACATTTGTAGTCATAAAAGATTTTATATTTGATTTAATTGAAGCACATTTGGCTAATTTCTGTTATAGATGAAAATTCTCTTTCATATTTTTACAATTTTTCTGATTAATGCTTTTCCATGCATACTAAAATTCCTCTATGTAATGCTCTTCCATGCAAAACGGTGGCAAAATAATGGCAACGAACAAAACATTTTTGTTTTTATATCCGAATAATTCCTTTTGAATAGCCATTGTTTAAGGCCCTTACAGGAACTTTAAATCCATTCTGCTGAAGTTCTGCTGTACAAAAGTACAGTGCCTGTAGAAAAAATACAGTGATTAGTTGAGTGCATAAATGTAAATGTCATATATAATAGTTTATACTCGGCATCAATTAATCCTAATATGAAAATGAAAATCTAAGCATCTATATTAATTTGATTTTAAATTTTTATAATCATCTATGAAGAGTCGATGAAGAAATTATTTACAACCTCTAAACTGAAAATCATGACTCTTATTATGAAAGCAATACACTAAAATGATAATTCAAGTATATGATGCCAGAGTATTTTAAATTACCTAACTGAGCATTCGAGATAACATATGCATGAAAATTCTTTTTTTATTAATTTTTTTAGAGCATTAAGTATCTTGTAATTCAGGAAATTTACTATTATTTTGCAAATTGTTATTATAACTTTTTAAGTCAACAACCACTACCAAACATGTCAGCTTATGAACTTAAATTCATATATTTTAATGAAAAAATATTTTACTAATTTAATGAGCCAAGCTAGCATTAATTAGCCAAGAAAACCATACAACAAGTTCAAGCATTTGTTTGTTTACATGAATTGAGAACACAAATAAGGATAGTAACCAAGACCAAAAACTTTGTTTTATTAAGCGTAAGCTTCCTTGAAAAGAAAACATGAATAAAATAAAAAAATAAGGATAATAACCATAAAAAATAAGGATAATAACCATAACCAATATAATTTTTATTAACTACAATTTTATAAGGATAATAACCATAACCAAAATAAAAATTTTCAACTACAATTTAATTCAAAAAAATCAAAATTCCTGTATTTACAACAGTCTTCATAGAAGAGATGAACGTCTTCGCCGACGCACATATTCCAACGGCGTTGACATCACATGAGGGAAGTCAATAACTGGCCCCATACGTCTGGTAAAAGGACGTCTCTGAATATACTCTATATCCTCTTGACTTAATGGTAAAAGAGCCAAATTGCTATCATCCAACTGCACATTTTCAGGGTTTCCAAACACTTCGCCAACAACCTGCAAAGATGGTGGCACAAAATCCACCGGTGGAGAAGTGGACAATCCTTCAGCAAGAGGTGGGCCCATCATTGTTTCCCAAACAGTAGGTCCAAAACCATAAAATTCAGTGTCACGTGAAGAACTAGAACTTCCAAAATTCCACGAACCATTCTCTATGTCTCCGGACTGAACCAAAGAAACTTCTGGTTCAGCAGGATTATTACTTTCTGAAGTCATAGACCAATTTGAACCTGGTCGATCTCGAAAATAGGACTGATTGAAGGATACATTGTTCGGCTCTACAGAATAAGTTTTATTAAGATCCTCCATTACTAACGGCGGGAGTGATGCCGGAGCTCCGTCATTAGGATCTGCAAAAGAAGAAGTAAGAACAGAGGGGTATTGAAACTGCACAGGGTACTCATGAGCATATAAATCATGAAAATCTAATGAGGGCGTAAAAGAAGGTGTTGGAATTTCCTCTTCACCAGTGAACACCAACTCATCGGATGCTCCAGCATCCGACATAGGTGTATGAGCACTACCGAACGACGACTCTCCAGACTTTTCAGGACTCCCTGAATTAACAAAGGAATCAGTAGATTCGGAATGAATTTCCGCTATAGGTGATGAAAACCTCACAATAGGTGAGTGAGGTCTAACAGAACCAGGTGACGAGCAAGGAAACAATTCAGTGGGGAGACCCACTCTTTCACTTTCATCCATTTGCAGCTGCATAATCCTAGTAGTTAAGTCTGGGAGTTTGGAAAAAACATCCAAAGCTATGGGATTGAAAGATAAAAATCCTTCAAAGTCTGCATCTTCCTCTTCAATGTGGTCAAAGCTATTATCGAATAGAGGAACCTCAGATAATGTTTCCCCGATCTCACTTGCTCCATCACTAGCCTCGGAATTATGATCCGACAAACCCGGATCGTTCTCTTCCTCCTCCACTAACTCGTCTTCTTCAGAAAAGAACATCTCACTGACTTCCTTGTTCCGGGAAAGATACCTTCTTAAATAATTTGGGATGTCAATCCACCCCCTCAGATGAGAAAAGTGGACCTTCTGTAGACGATCAGAAGGTTTATTAGCTCGCCTAATCGTATAGGTAACACGGTTACGATTTACCTCTTCAACTATGAATGGTCCCTCCCATCGACTTTGAAACTTCATGGTAGTACTGGGACCGGTTCTGATGACTTTCCGAGCAACCTTTTGACCCTTTTTAAAGGGCTTAAAGTTAATACTACCCTCTTTCCAGTATTGAGGGTAAGTATGTATTGGAACATGGGACTTTTGTAGTAAAAAATCAGAAGGTGACATCCCCAAAGAACTATGACAAGTGTTATTATAAATTAGGATTGAAGATGCCAATTCCTCGTCCCAATTTGCAGGTTGCTCCAGAACCAAGCACTTCAATATTTGAATGAGACTGCGATTAAAACGTTCACACACCCCATTACTAGAAGGATGAAGTGGTGACGTACGAATATGTTTAATATTGTGATCCTGTAGTACTTGTTGAAAAACATGTGAGGTGAACTCAGTGCCATTATCAGTGAGAATCCGATTTGGCACTTTGGGTAAGAAAGGAAGAATTTGGTGTTTCAATTTCTGGGATACTGTCTGACTGGCCTTATCTGCCACTGGGACAACAGCGACCCACTTGGTAAAATGGTCGATGAATACGACACAATATTTATTCCCCTTAAAAGTTTTAGGGAACTGCAACAAATCCATTGCGCACAAGTCAAATGGAGAGTTTGCAAGAATTTTTAACATTGGGGGAGTAACATTCGATGAAAAGGTCTTTTGCTTCTGGCAAATTGGGCAACAACGAACCACATCTGAAATGACGTGGTTAACTCTAGGGTGCCAGAACTGTTTATATACCAACTGCACCAATTTGTTTCTACCTATGTGAGCGCATGAACTATGAAGATTCAAGACAATATGCATTAGAAAATCTAAAGAGACCAGATACAACAAAGTATTGCTTTTGGTTTTATAGTATAAAATTCCATTTTCAAAAACAATCTGATTGTGGTACATTCTATATTGTTTGTTCACTAAGTTCCAATTGACTTGATGACTTGGGCTACTCAAACCTTTTAAAATAAACCTAAGTGTACGATCATGACGTTGATCATACATGATATCCGTATCATTGACATTTGTATTTACAATGGATATGTTCCGAACGGGTATTGTATACACCGGCAACGACGAATCAGAAGAAAGTTTCATTCCATCTGCAACCACGATTATTTTCTTCCCCTCAAGGTAAATCAATTGGTGTCGGGCCATATCCGGTAATAGATGGTTTTCTCGGAGCGCACATGTACCTAAGATCAGTGAATGATCCTTCATGTACTGATGTGGGACAATAAAATAGGCAGAGAATTTAGTAGAGAATCCCGATGAAAATTTTAATTTTAGATTCACATATTGTGAAATCGGAATCCTTTGCTTATTAGCAAAGCCACTTATGGCTTTGACACCAGCTTCTGCGGAAGGTAGTATTTCCTTGTGCTCCCCCAACAAAGGAATTACTTCAGAGCTAACTAGGTTTACCCCAGCCCCACTGTCCACGAGACAATCATGCCGAGGACTCTCAAAATCATCCAAAACAACGGAAACCATTAAGGGTTCAATGTCAGCCCGACATAAATTTATAGGGATGGTCATATCATCTGGATCCGTATTATTCATAAGTCCTGAGTCTTGAATTAACTTTATCTCCAATGGACGACTCATTTATGTGGAGATTGGGGGTTTAACGGATGGACATTAGAACGATCGGACTTTTCCCTGACACCATGACAGTGGCCCTCGTAATGTGACTTAAGACATTGTTCACAGGGATTTAAATATTTCCTCTGTGGTTGAGGTTCTTCCGATCGTTTAGACAAATGCTCAGGATGTTCCTCCTGCGTCTGCGGAACTACTTTCCTAACTACTCCAGAATAGGGTTTCCTGGGCGGTCCACGAGGTGAATTCGGTGAATCACACTCAACGATTTTTGGTGGTCCACCATCCCTCCTAGGAGAATTATTGTTTCGAGGAGGAGTCCTGTAAGGACAATTTATGCCTGCATGTGGGTTCTGACAAAAAGGACACCTAACCCTACTAGTATTCTGATTTTTCTGAGAATACGACGGAACAGAATTATATGAATTACATTCTGCCCGTATGTGTCCCTTCTTTTTACAATAGCTACAAATACCTAAGTATTTGTAGCACTCTCTCATTTGATGACCACGTTTTTCACAGTACTCGCAGATTAATTTCTTTTTATCCTCACCTGTGGGACTTGAATTATTATTTGAATAATTAGGTGCACGACCATGATGTTGGTCATACTTAGGCGGAGGACTGCGGCGAGTATCTCTGTAGTATTTACTACCTGAAGGTTTGTTAACTGGGCTGCGATTATTGGCCTTAGGACGATTTTGATAGGATTTATTTACACGCTCGGTTTCCCGATCGTGTAGGCTTTCTGTCCAATTAGGATACACTGTCTCTATTTGAATAACAGAGTCAATGGTCTCATTTAGATCATCCTTCTTGTTCTGCTGAGAATGATTTTTATCTACAAACTCTGATTGAGATTGTGAGAAGGAATGAGGAACCGTGCTATTATTTTCTTCCAAAGAGTCTGCGAAATTCACTAGGTCTTCCCACGGTACTCTATATTTTCTATTCAGCTCCTGCATTTTAAGAAATTGCCGTACAATTTGTTCGATATGAGGCGGCAAACTACACAAAAATGCAGTGCGTAAAGATTCATGCGCACGCATATCTATACCTTTATAGGCTCTTCGAGCTAATCGTTCTAATCGAAGTGCGAACATTTTGATGGATTCGCCACGACTTCGTCTTGCAGAATGATACTTCTGAAGTTGGTCCTCTTTCTTACGTATTTCCTCATCTTGAAACCATTTGATTAGTGCATCTCTGACTGAGAAGTAATTTCTATCATCCTTAACCAATAATTTATATAACTGAAGGAATCGACCCTCCAGTTGACGACCTAAGAGTCTCAACCATTGATGAGGCGAATTTGGGTAATGTAGGCTGCAATAAGCCTCAAAATCACCCAAATACATTATAAGGTCTTGCTCGGCCTCATATTTATATTTGCCGGGGTCTACAACTTTCAAGCGTTGACTATTCTTGAGAAGTTGAGACAGCAAATAAATGGCTTCTGTAAGCATATCCAAATGATTCTTAATTTGCTGACCTGTATATAAAGGAACTTCAGGTCCACTAGATCTTGAATAGGTCTGATTTGGTAAAGACATATTAGGAAGCGGCGGTTGAGGCGGAGGCTGAGGCTGCAATAATGGCCTATGTTGATACTGAGGTAGACCACCATAAGCATAACCCAGGTTAGGTTGAGTTAAGTTATGTGGTTCAATGTTAGGATTTCTGGTATAAGCACCATTATTTAAAGGTCCGGAGGGAACATGCCCTCCAAATGAAGGATTACTATAACTACGATACTGAACATTAGATTGTCCTACAGAAGGATTATGAAGAAACTGATTGTCTCTTATATCCTCTGGTCTAATAAGGTTAGGATACCCCTGCGAACCTAATGGTGGTTCATTTCTCACACCCATTTGGTTAATATTTTGATCTACGAAATCATGCTGTGAACAGGGAATTTTTCTATAATTATCATCTAGCTGAATCAAAGGAATATCGAAAGCTAGAGGATGTTGTTCACCACTAACGTGGTGTGACTGTATCCTAGTTGGTTCAAAATTAGCTGGAATGTTAGCTCTTTGATCTTGGTGAACTAACATTTCTTCTACTAACTGTGTGTCCCTTTTAACTCTGGACAACATATCTTTTAACATTGGAGCTGGCAATAGCCGATCTGAAGGCATATTTAATATTCCTTTTATATCATCAGCGCCACCTTCTGCGCCTATGCATGTTTCCGATTGTAGGGATTGATGTGATCCCTGTACATCCACATTTTGAGCTGAGGTACCGGAATGATTATCCGTACCCATTTCTTTCAGTGGATCTTGATCCAATTCCAAATCCAATAAACTTGGTGTTTCTTTGGTAAGATTATGTTCCATTGTAAATTAAATCAAAGAAAACCAAATAAGAAATATTGTTACTTCTCCTATGAACGGAGAAAACCAATTAATAATAAGAACGAAGGTGCGGAAAAAAGTGATGGCGTAGTGAACAGAATCACCCGCAAGCGCGGCCACCCGAACTAAAGACACTCAGGTCCCTGTTCGGGCGCCAATTAAAATAAATGTGTTCTATGTAAGGGGAAGTAACGTCCACGGAATTGCGTTATTCCCCTCAATATATATTTCTGAAGAAAAATGAATATTATGAAAAAATTAATGAATGAATAAATAAACAATAATATTTACGACTACCTTCAAGGAGTTAAATCTTGTCTTCTAATGATGATGAACAAACTTGTACTAGAGGAGGACGTCGGACAATCAGCCAAGTATCAGGCTTTCATGGAAACGAAAGGTATTTGTGCAGGACCTGAGGATTAGAGCGAGCAGCCACGTAACCTCAGGGTGAAGAATTCATCAATGACGCCAGATTGTATAAGATCTCTTTTATCCTCTTTTAATATACTCAATTTTTTCTATGGTAGTGTATGCAGATCTCAATAATTAATAATTTAATAAACCAAATAAATAGTAAAAAATAATAATAATAAAAGA
>JABUQX010028480.1:72500-88884 GCA_015478945.1 Trachelipus rathkii | reverse complement strand
TGAGGGTTACAGGATGGTGGCTGGATCGGTGTTTATTTACCAATTTACTTGATTTAGGTATGTAAAACGTTACAATTTTAGTAAAAAATTTGAGGGGGCCCTTGGGAACTAAACTTCGTCTACGACGAGGTTACGTTATCCCCAAACGGGGTACCAAGTTTGACAGAGATACCATGTCTCAAACTCTAGCCAGAGCGTGGTGCGAAACGGAGCAATGCGGTGCGGTGCGGTGCGAGGCAGTGCAGAGGCTGAACCGACGCTGAAGGACACGCAGAAGGGGTTAAAAAACAACTCAGAAGTGATTGTGTACGATAACAGTGCTTCGGCGGAATAATTAAAAATAAATAATAAAACCAATGCTCTAAACATGATGTAATTAAAATATTTCGAAGGTCTGTCTGACCTCCAGGTGTTCGATTTAGGCCTAATGTCGATCACTCAGATCCCGCCACAAGGGCGTAAGCGCAATATCTACGTTGCACCCTCGGGCGACCCCCCTCTATAACATCCTACCGACTTGAAATTTACACGGATTCGTGCTTATCCCATACATAGATTATATTCCAAGTTTCAGACCTATAGCTCTTATACTTTTTGAGAAAAAGGTGTAGGAGCGCCGGACGTGGCATCACTACTATATATATACAGGGTGTTTACGAAATAGGGGGACAAATTTGGAGGATATTATCTTTGTACCATTACAAGTGTTTTGTCTTAAATAAAGTTACCTGTAAAGTTCCTCATTTAGTAAGTAAATGAGTTAGGAAGGTGCAAGATATATGATGTGAATATTGCTGTTTATGTTCCGTAGATGTGGTTAGTATATTATTATTATTATTATTATTATATTATTATTTATATTATTTTATTTTATTATTATTATTATTATTATTATTATCTATTATTTATTTATTATTATTATTATTATTATTATTATTATTATTATTATTATTATTATATTATTATATTAATTATATATAAGTTTTACTTTTAACTTCCAATTCTCTGAATAATTTCTTCTGATTGTCATTTAATTTTCTTAATACTAGTCTAGAAAATAGTTTGCAAAGAAAGTAAGAGGCATATTTAAATTTATTAGTTTCTGACCGGTTTCGTCCGTAAACGTCGGACATCTTCAGAGTTTCGAAATTCAAAATGACAAAAATTAAAAATGACAAAAATTAAATGAAATGAGAAATTTTAGATTTAGTATTTCTGATTATATTTAATTTAAGTGACAATACGTTGAACTTTGTTAATGTCTGGTTTTAGATGTTTTAGTAGTAAGCCTCAGCTATTTTCAGTTTTTGAGCTTCGCATGAGGAGTGTAAAATTTTGAATGACTGTGAGATATCAGGTATAGTTGTTTTGTTATGTTCAGTGAATAAATGTTCGTATATTTTACTAGGTTTAAAGCGGTGCTGGTATGCCCTATCTGTTAATCTATTAGTCGTGTAACCAATATACGTCGACGTACAGTCAGACTCGGGACATGCGAATTGGTACACGACATGGTGATTAACTGAAAGGGTATCCTTAGTAGAGAAGCAGGAAGAAAGTTTTCTTGTTTTGTGGTATAGTTTAACTGTGATTTTTGTGTTACTTGTAGATTTAATGTGGGTGTTAATAATGCCGCGTAGACATTTTTCCTCTTTATCAAAGTCTTTTGCATTGGAAGTTTTAAAATAAAATTTAATGCTTTCAGAGTTATTATTCGTATTGTCCTGTTTTTTATAGAGTTTGCTGATGGTTTTGTTTATTATTTTTTCCGTTAAATTTAAATTATTATTATATTTATTATTATTATTATTATATTATTATTATTATTATTATTTATTATTATTATTATTATTATTATTATTATTATTATTATTATTATTATTATTATTATTATTATTATTTATAATTATTATTTATTATTATTATTATTATTTTATTATTATTATTATTATTTTAATTATTATTATTATTATTATTATTATTATTATTATTATTATTATTATTATTATTATTATTATTATTATTATTATTATTATTATTATTATTATTATTATTATTATTATTTTTTTTATTTTTTTTATTAATATTATTATTTTATTATGATTATTATTATTATTATTATTATGTTATTATTATTATTATTATTATTATTATTATTATTATTATTATTATGTATTTTATTGATTATTATGATTATTTACTATTTTATTTTTATTGATGATGTATTATCTTCTTGTTATTATTATTCCTGTCCTATTCGGAGACTTCTTTATCATAGTAAATATTACTTTTTCAAATAATTATTGTTAATTAAAGTCATTCAATATGTTATTAAGCTAATATTAGGAGTCATAAAATATTGATTCGCATTATTATTGATTATTATTGTTATGCTTATCCGTTTCCGAGAAAATAATTTGTCGAATACGAAGAACCAATATTCTAGTTATATTGATTTCCAATCTCATATAATCCCATCTCTATAGGTTACCTACTTTACGTTGCAGAGTTTCCGTTAGCCAACTAGTCTCATCTACGAACATAAACACCCAATGTTCACATTTCATAACCCTTCCACCTTTCTAAACTCATTACCTATAAATGAAAACTTTACAGGTAACTTATTTTAAGACGAAATGCATGTAATGGTTACAAAGATATATCCTCCAAAATATTGTCCCCCTATTTCGAAAACACCCTATATATATATTATATATATAGTATATATATATATAAATAATAATAATATTATATATATATATATAATATATATATATATATATGAATATATATATATTATAATATATAAACTTTATCTGCCTTTAAAGCCTGCGTCTGTGCTCATCTGCGTTAATTTTTATTAGTTGTTGACTTCTGAGGCGTGTAACACCCCCTCCTTGAATAGGCCTGCCCGTGAGTGGTGGTGAAAACTGTAATATATATATATATATATATATATGTATATATATATATTATATATTATAGTATATATAATATTATATATATATTTAAATAAATTTTTTTATTTTTTATATAGGTTTGATAATATATATATATAATATATATATATATATATATATATATATATATATATATATATATATATATATATATATATATAATATATATATATATATAGTATATATATAATCATAAGTCTATATTATATATATATATATATATAATAGGTTGGTTGAATTTGTATGGGCCGATGCTGAATGTGAACCACACCTAAACGTCAATTTTTTTACTGCATTTCATTTGACATTTTTCAATTTCAGACTTACTCAATTTGAACCATGGAAAGATACACAATGGAGCAACGTGTTAAAGTTATTCAGGCTTATTATGAAAATGGGCGTTCAAATCAAAATGCATATCGTGCACTTCGTGATTTTTTTGGTCAATTTAATCGTCCAAATGTGCGTACAATCGGAAAAATCGTGAAAAAATTTGAGCAAACCGGGTCTGTAGGAGATTTGAAAAGACCAGTGCATGCTCGTACAGCTCGTACTGCAGAAAATATTGCTGCTGTTCGCGATAGTGTGGCTGAGGAGCCATCCACTTCAACTCGTCGTCGTGCCCAACAATTGCACCTCTCACGCTCGTCGTTGATGAACATTATGCATAAAGACTTGCATTTAAACGCTTACAAGGTGCAATTGACTCAAGAACTAAAGCCTCTTGACCATACAAAACGTCGTCAATGGTCAGAATGGTGGCAAGAAATGGCAACAGTGGATGATCAATTTTCGAAGAAAATCATCTTCAGTGATGAGGCACATTTTCACCTCACTGGATTCGTCAATAAGCAGAATTGCCGCATTTGGGCGAATGATAATCCAAGAGTGATTGTCGAAAAACCAATGCACCCACAAAGAGTGACTGTTTGGTGCGGTTTATGGGCTGGCGGCATCATCGGGCCGTATTTTTTCCAAAATGAGGCCGGTCAGGCAGTTACTGTGAATGGTGTTCGCTATCGTGAGATGATAACGAACTTTTTATGGCACGAATTGGAAGGTATGGATGTGGACGATATGTGGTTTCAACAGGACGGTGCCACTTGCCACACAGCTAACGAAACAATGGCTCTTTTGCGCGACAAATTCAATGGCCGTGTTATCTCACGTGGTGGCGATGTCAATTGGCCGCCAAGATCATGTGATTTGACACCGTTGGACTTCTTTCTTTGGGGTTATTTGAAAGAAAAGGTGTACGTCGATAAGCCAGCAACAATTCAAGAGCTAAAGGATGAGATAATTCCTCACATTAACGGCATAGAACCTCAATTATGCCTCAGCGTCATCGAAAATTTTGACCATCGGATGGAGGTGTGCCGCCGAGGTTGCGGCGGCCATTTGGCCGATATTTTGTTCCATACATAATTGAACCATACCATATTATCATAATAAAAAAAATGACAATAAATTCCTAAGTAATTTGTGTTTTATTCAAAATCAACATCGGCCCTTAAAATTTAACCACCCTATATATACTTCACTCAATTTAATCTCTCAATCACAAATGTAGTTTAATAAATAATGAATAGATACAGAAATTATATATATATATATATATATATATATATATTTTTTTTATATTTATATATATATATATATATATTTATATATATATACACACAGGGAGTCGTGAGTAGGATTCGGAAAGGGGCAGAACCGGATTCGCCTTTGCAAACGGAATCGGAACCGCGAAGTTGGAGGCGGAGCGGTGCGTGCTGTGCGGTGCAGTGCGTGCGTGCCGGAGATGGAAACCGCAGCAGAGGAACCTAGGGGTTGAGCGGAAGGACGGAGAGCAGAAGGTTTAAAGAAACAACTCAGAGTGATCCCTTTCGGATCACCTTCTCGACGTAAATAATAATAATAATAATAATTTAATAATAATAATACGAATTACCCAAAGAATAATAATTGGTAATAATAATAAATAATAATAATAATACAAAAACAGACAGATTTGTATGGTCTGTCCACCAGGTGTCGTCGGTCAACCCGATTTAGCCCTAATTTCACGCGCTCGGAAGCAGCAACAAGGGCCGTAGCGGAGACCCCTAAGAGGGAAGTACCCCCTATATACATCCTAGCGACTTTGAAATTATCGCGTGGTATCGACTTTAAATACACCATAGATTATATTCCAAGTTTCAGACCCGACACCTCTTATACTTTGAGAAAGCCCCTACTTGGCAGTGTAAAATACTTTATATATATATATATATATATTATATATATATATATAATATATATATATAATATATATATATATATATATATATATATATATATATTTATATATTATATATATATATAAAATATATATAATATATATATTATATATATATATATATATATAATATATATATATATATTATATTATATAATATATATATATTATATATATAAATATATATATATATTAATATATATATATATATATATTAATTATATTATTATATAAATATATATTTTGGTAAAATATTTATTACCGTAAACACCAATTCCAAATCGAAATTAAACATTTTTCAGTTATTAGCGCTACGTTTCTAGCTCTCCTATTATTTATGCACCACTAAGTAAATTCTTGTAATGCCGTGCGGGTTTCAATTTACTTTGCGAGTCTTTTCTTGAATAATTGTTGGACGTATCTGGTTTCTGCGAGGTGCAGTCCCTGCTCTTTAATTTAAATGTTCCATTCTAATTGTATATTTTAGGCATAATATTCATGGAATATAATGTAAAACTATATATTTTAGTTGATTCGATAGATAAATTCGAAACATAAAGCGCTGTCGCTTTCATTATTTTTTGGGGGGCTTCAGCCCCGTAGGTCCTATGGTAGAGCCGCCAACTTATAATTAAATAGCAAATAATATACTATATATATATATATATATAAAGGCCATATTAATAAAGTATTTATCAAATACGAAGAATTTTAACTCAAAAAATATACGAAAAAGGTTTCAAAATTGCTAAATAAATATGAGAGCAAATTTCAAATTTAGCAAAAGAACTTATGTCAAATATTCAAAAATGGCAAGAAAATAAATATACGAGAGTAGGAAACAATTTTCCAAAATAATTTCAAATTTGCAAAATTTTAAAGAAATTATCTTACTAAATTGCAAAATTTGTAAGAACAATTTTCCAAAATATAAAAATTATGTACTCTCCTCGTTAATTTTAAGATGAGTCAAATACACATTTTTATGCATAGGTAGTTTAAAAGTAACTTAAACTGTGATAAATTTAAATTTACTTGATATTACGCAGATGGAGAAATGCACCCTTAAAAAATATGAAAAGAAACAAAAAACAACTTACTTGAGTAAAATCAGTAGATAGGTAACGGCAAGCGGTTAATTGATTGGAAAATTGTTCTTTTCCACAGTTATATTGAAATACGTTTCTTTCAATCAACAGTTAGTTACTGGGTAAACTTCTCTTCACCTACGTAGGTCTTGATACGAAACCACACAGTTTAAATCACAATTTTATTTGAATAGTTAAAACTTGAAAAGCCATAACATAATTTTTATCATGAAATTAAAGACTTCTTTAACGATATTCACGAAATCGATCAAAAAGGCAAAAACGGAGATTCACAAATGGTATTCGGTATATTCACACACGAAAGTAAAAAGCAAAAGAACAGATTCACAGACGGTATTTTCGACACGAAGCAAAAAGGCAAAAGACCTTGATTTAGGTAATTTTTTTACCGAGTGAGATTTTGCTGTTCTTGTTCCTTTCAATTCAAAAGGAAACATTTCTCCAATTATAGCGAAAAACAAATGAATAATGAAAAACGCAATTAGCATTAATTCAGTAATTACCATTTTGAACATTTGACAAATAATTGAAAGTGAAAGTATGACTTAATATTTGAGATACTAAAGATTAAATTTTAATATCCTGGGCGGGGGCGATGGCATAAATTACGACGAATTTGTGCCATAATAAAAAAAGAAAAAAAATCTTTATTAAATTATCCGAAATAATGATACTAATCATCAGAATCTGAGGATTCTTCTGATTCCGATTCCGAATCGATACCGACATTGAGAAATTTAGATCGCGCCACGACCGCCGCTTTTCTTTTAGGACGAGATTGTTGATTTGTTGTGGAATTATCATTGGTTACGGTTGGGATTACACTAGGACTGGTTGCCTGAGACAGAAGATGGGAAAGGAACCATCGTAGTAGAAGGGGCATCAGTTCCTAACGAGTTATTCCGATTCCCACTATGAGTCAAAGATAATTCCAGAGGGAATAAATGTTTAATAGGATACACATTTATTAGCCTTCCTGGGGTACGGACTTTAACTGAACGAACTTTACCATCATCTCCATATATGAGCGTTTGGATTATGCCCATTTGCCAATATGGGCGCTCCTTTACAGGACTTTTAATAAGTACAACGTCCCCCACTTTTACTTTATTTTTCCATGCGACCTGATACAGATCTCTTCCTACTTCTCTCAGGCTTAAGAGGTATTCGGTATACCATCGAGTTCTAAAGTCCTCGAACATCTCCGAAGATCTCTTGAGGGACTGAATAAGTTCCTCTCTTGAAGGTGAATTGGAAGAAGTAGGATCAGTTAAAATGAGACTTGTATTAGCCAAAGGTTTTAAAAAACAATTTGGTGTTAAGGGTACAATATCGTTGTCCGAAGAGGTGTAAGTTAGAGGTCTCGAGTTAATAGCGTCAGCGATATCCGCCAGGATAGTGATAAAATCAAAATATTCCAAACTTTTACGCCCTACTGTCTTGTAGAGGCAGTTTTTGACAGTCCGGATTGATCTTTCCCACATACTTCCCATCCAAGGGCTATACAAGGGAATTCGGATATGTTTAATTTGATTTTGACGCAGAAACTCGGAACCTGTTTCCGAAACAACGAATTGTTCAAGAGCATCCGCGCTTCTATTAAAGGAACGGGCATTGTCACTATATAAGAAATTTGGAACTCCAAACTTAGTGACAAAACGCTTGAACGATTGCACAAATGATTTTGCAGACATGTCAGGGATCAAATCTAAATACACACAACGAATGTTGAGACAAGTGTACAACAATATGTACATTTTTTGTGGTTGATTTGAACCTTTGACTTTGACAAAGAAATGTTTAGTGTAGTCAACACCTACACTATTGAAAGGACGATAAAAGTTAACTTGAACTTTTGTGAAATTTGTGAACTTTGGATATTGAAAGGAAAAGCTGTTGTACTTTTTGCAGATGACACATTCCGACAGTATTTTTCTTATCGTGTGTCGAGCTGATGTAATCCAATATCCTTTTAAGCGAATACATGTAAGGGTTGCCTGAATGCCAAGGTGTTTACAGGCAACATGTGCATCTTTAATGATGAGAAAGGTCAGATGATGTGATTTACTAAGAACTACAGGATTCACCACCTCAAAACAATAATAATTAGTCCGAGATAGACGGCCCTTACTTCTGATGAGCCCTGAGTCATCTAAAAAGAGGTTGAGACGAGAAACCAAATCAGGTGGTGCTTTAGCAGAAGCAGGGTTCGACTTAACATCATTTAGAAACCGAAGTTCAACAGAAAAACTTTCCTGCTGCATAACTTTTAACAAGAAAAGTCTAGCTTTTCTGTCACATTCGATTGAGGAAAGAGTTGATACACCGAATTTGAAAAGTAGAGAACATACTCTCAACAATGTTGACAAAGAAGAATATCGTGAAATGTTGATGATAGGAGGAGGTGGGGCCTGTATGACCATAAATGTTGAAGAAGGGTCCATTAATCCTCCCCCCGAACTGCTGAAATTGGGCCAGTAAACCTGATCATGGTTGAGCCAGTTCGGACCAAATTTCCAAAGGTTTAGTTTTTTGACAAACTCTCGATGTGATAATCCTCGAGTTATCAAGTCGGCAGGGTTTTCATCCGTTTTAACGTAGTGAAAAGAGATAGGCAGTAAATTGTCATCTCTCATGGAGGAGACCATGCTTTTGATATCTTGGATTCTATTTTTAACAAAAATTTGTTTTGTCTTGCTACCTCCTCCCGCTACCCATGCAAGGACGATTTGGGAATCCGAGAAGATGTTGACAGCCTTGAATTCAACCTCTGTTAATCCCGTCAATATTTGTGGAAGGCACTTAAGAGCCAAATAGACTGATAACAGCTCGAGACAAGGAAGTGTTTTTCCCCTGAGAGGAGCCACCTTAGATTTTGCCCACAATAGTGACGGGACAGTTTCTGAACCGGTGACGTAAACTGCGAACCCATAACATTGTGAACTTGCGTCACAAAAGATGTTGAGAGTTGAATTTTCTGATGCTTCAAAGCAGAAGCGTTGAAAAGATAAGTTTTTGAGGTCGTCGAGATCAGCACGAAGTTTCTCCCAATCTTCTTTTATATCCTGGTCAATGGAGTCATCCCAACTCATTTCTTTCTCCCATGTCCGCCTCATCAACAGACGTCCCCTTAAGGTTACAGGAAGAAAAAGGAAAGAGGATCAAAGATTTTGTTTACTTGGGAGAGAAGATCTCGTTTTGATTCGACTGAGGTAAGGTCAAAGTCTGCTAATCTAAGGGTATCATTTTCGGGATGATATAGATACCCCAAGACTTTTTCCTCATCACAATTATGAGAGGAAAGCATCTGATCGTCTTTGATTTGAGCTTTTAGATCAGGGTGGTTGGTGTTCCAGGAACACAAGTTGAACCCACCCTCCTTCATCCTTTCTACTGAGGCTGAATAGATGTCTCTCAAAACATCAGGGGATGAATGAGTGTAGATAAAATTATCCACATACAAGTTATTGACCAGAAGCCGAGAGACCAGATCGAATGAATATTTGCTTTTAATATGATGTCTTATTACGGCTCCTAAGATAAAAGGGGATACCGCAAGGCCAAAAATGATTGTCGCGTACCTATAAGTAACAAGTCTGCCATCTTCTTCCCAGAAGAAACAAAACTTGTTACGATCGCTTTCAAGTTTAAGATAGATCTGAAGAAAGGCTTTCGAGATGTCAGCGACAACCACATATTTGTTGGTCCTAAAAGAAAGAAGGAGACGAAGTAAAGGAACCAACAAGTCGATGCCTGGGTAACAGGCTTGATTAAGAGAAGGAGCGCCTTTTGTTCTAAGGCTACAATTGAACACAGGCCTGATTTTAGTAGAAACCTGATCAGCCATTTTTATTACAGGCCTGTGGGGAATCCATATGTAACGATCGAACTCCTTCGGATCAACAGAGATGATTTCGATGATACCACATCTCAGTTGTTCCTTAAAAACATCAGTGTAGGCCTTATCAAGACCTTGATTGCTAAGACGATTTTTAACTCGTCTAAGCGTACTTAAAGCAATACGATAATTCGAGGGGACCTGATCCACTAATTCTGGGATCCATGGGATTTCAATATGGTATTTTCCATCGATAAATTGAATTGCATTGTGGAATTTAGAGATAAATTCCTTATCGATGGTACCATAATCCTTCTCCTCCTGAATACCCAAAGACTCCAAGCTGTACAGATATTCCAAACCCAGGTCGGCACTTATTTCATTTGAAGAAATGCTAAGAACGTCCGGGTAAGTAGGATGAGGGTTAATGATCGAGTTGACGAGATTAGGAGAAGCTTGGAATAGGTGTTTTGGCAGCGAGGAGACAGACATGGATAGTCATGAATCCCTTTGATTCGATTGTAAATCAAGAGTTGATGTTGAAGTCTGCTTTCTGTATAGAAAGGCTTGTTGATGAGGAAGTAGAAAAGAATTCACTGGGCCGAAAGGAACCAACCCAAAGCAAGTCTGAATGGCACTACCTTCCAAACAATCGATAATTTGGAAGTGTTTCATATGACATAAAGTGTCAGTACCTAAAAGAAGGTCGATGTCATCGACCGAATCCCCATAAGGGCCCACAAAGGACTTGTCAGCCACATTATATTTTAACGAAATGCGACTAATGGCTGATGCTAACCCTTTAACCGCAAACCCAACATCCAAAGAAGGGTCGACCAGAACCGGGGTTCTAAAGAAGGAATTGCAGCAGCAATTTATATCTAGGTCGACTAGGTACGATGTACGTTCTTCTTCTCCGATAAATGTTTTTATAGGATTTCTGATTACAGGTAATTGTTCACAGTTGATTCCGAGTTTAGTAAGCAATTTAGGGCCAGCATATGTTCTCTGTGATCCCAAATCTATAAGAGAGCGAATAGGAACTGATTTGTTATTGTGCCTTGCTATTATGGTTATTGTAGGCAGAATATGCGAAGCTGATGATTGCCCAGTATTAATACAAAGATGATTAACATCAGCTTTATTTCCTTCATCAGCATTTTCTTGACGAGAATGCTCCCTGTTTTGATTAGTGGTTCCAGCGGAACAGAGAGCGGCTAGATGTTTTCGGCTCTTACATTTATAGCAAGGATACTTTAAATTGAGTGTTTTAGCTGGGCATGTATCTGCCATGTGCTTTATGCTGGAACAGTTACAGCACATGTTTAATGCCACACATCTGTCCCTTTTTGATTTAGGGTTTACGTAAACCGTGCAGTCAGAGAGGTAATGGTCTCCATTGCACAGCTTACACTTGACTTCCCTTGAAGATTGATTCGAAGTTGAATTAGAATTTGATTGAGATTCAGAAGAGAACGTAGTTCTTTTTAGAGAGCCACTACCTTTTGAATTGTTGAAAGTATGACTCCTCTGATCAGAAGGTATCCTCTTCTCCCTTTTGAAGTTCCCTTTGGAAGAAGATGATTTAGTTGATGAGAATGAAGTTGAGGTCTGAGAGGTGCGAAACCTCAGCATTGTTTGAATTATCTGATTATGCTCCTTAAAAATCAGATTAATTGACGGATATTGTTCCTTAGTCGCCAGCTTCAACTCTCTTAAAAATGAGAGAGGAAGTTTATCAACTAATATATGGCTGATTAATTTGCAGCCAGAACTTTCCTCTGGGAAGAGGTCAACCCCGAGCTCCTTGAGTTCTTTTAGATGAGCCCGAACTTTTAAAATAAAGGATCTGACTGTCTCAAGTTGCTTCCCGTCCAGAGGCGGAGATGAGTCCAGTTCATGGAAAATAGAATCAATAATGAAGGCCTTGTCCAAATAATGTTCTTTTAAAATGGACAAGGCAACTTCATAGTTCTCATCTGTACCCGTCAAATGCTCAATGTCTCTGAGAGCATATCCCTTTAAATGGGACTTGAGATACTGCAACTTAACGGCTTGTGACAAGTCCTTCCTCCCCCCATACACATTATTGAACTCCTGCAGGAAGGAACGAAAGGAGTGCTTGTCCTTCTCGCCTGAAAAATCTCCGCATTTTAGGGCTGGGATCTTCAGGCTAAAAGGCTGCATGGGAAAAGACTTGGAATGTTCACAGCATGTTTTGTTCGAATTTGAAGCTGCTCTCTCATTATCAGAAAGGGCATCAGAAGATCTTCGAGACTCGATTTCATATCCATATTCGACTCTTAACAGTTGAAGAGCTTGAGCCACTTTTATGTGGTAAGCATCAGTAGCGGAAATCTCTTCGTCTAGAAGCGATTGGTCGAACTTGGTGTACTCAGTCCCTATTAATAGGTTTTCGATCAGAGTATCTTGAGCCTTAATGTCCGAGATAATCGAGGTCACCTTGTCGAAAATTGTTTTGATAACAACAGGGTCGATGAGGGTAGGTGACTCTGAATCATCACCTTTTTCAGGAAAATGTTTGCAGCATAGAGTAAGCTTTCTTCTTAAAACACCCCTTTTCATTCGAAGGGGACTCAGCTCACCCTGTAATGTTGCTTTTAAACTAGCTATATTTTCATCCGAAGAAGACGCAGGTTTTTCATTTGAGAACTCCTCTGTGACCTTTAAGTCTAAATCGTTTAATATATCCATCGTGAACAAATTATATTCAAATGTGAAGTAGTGTGAATATTTCCCAACTGGCTACTAGAGCAGTTAATAAACCCTGGGAAACTAACTGCGCAGAAAAATATTAACTGCGCCCAAAAAAAACACACTGCGGAGTCAAAAGCACAAAAAAATGTCAACAGCGCAGAAAAATATCAATAGCGCAGAAAAATATCAACTGCGCCTGAGAAAACCGCACTGAAGAATCAAAAGTGCAAAAAAAATGTCAACAGCGCAGAAAAATATCAACTGCGCCAAAAAAAACCACTGCAGAGTCAAAAGCACAAACAAATGTAAACAGCGCAGAAAAATATCAACTGCGCCTGAGAAAACCGCACTGAAGAATCAAAAGTACAAAAAAATGTCAACAGCGCAGAAAAAATATCACATAAATCAATTTCGCCCACGTGAAACAAACACAAAGTCAATTGCGCACACGTGAAGCAACTACCAAGTCACTGCGCATATATGAAATGAACTGCGCAACTATAAAGTCAATTGCGCACGTATGAGTTGACTGCGCACACGTGAAGCAACTGCAAAGTCACTGCGCACCTATGAAGCAAACTCAAAGTCAATTGCGCACATATAAGTTGACTGCGCACACGAAAAACAACTACAAAGTCACTGCGCACGTATGAAGCAAACACAAATGAACTGCGCAACTATAAAGTCAATTGCACACGTATGAGTTGACTGCGCACACGTGAAGCAACTGCAAAGTCACTGCGCACCTATGAAGCAAACTCAAAGTCAATTGCGCACGTATAAGTTGACTGCGCACACGAGAAGCAGCTACAAAGTTAATTGCACACGAGAAAACAAGCACAAAGTCTGCGCACGTATGAAGCAAACACAAATGAACTGCGCAACTATAAAGTCAATTGCACACGTATGAGTTGACTGCGCACACGTGAAGCAACTGCAAAGTCACTGCGCACCTATGAAGCAAACTCAAAGTCAATTGCGCACGTATAAGTTGACTGCGCACACGAGAAGCAGCTACAAAGTTAATTGCGCACGAGAAAACAAGCACAAAGTCAATTGCGCACGTATGAAGCAAACACAAATGAACTGCGCAACTATAAAGTCAATTGCGCACGTATGAGTTGACTGCGCACACGTGAAGCAACTGCAAAGTCAATTGCGCACGAGAAAACAAGCACAAAGTCAATTGCGCACGTATAAGTTGACTGCGCACACGTGAAGCCAATACAAAGTCACTGCGCATATATGAAATGAACTGCGCAACTATAAAGTCAATTGCGCACGTATGAGTTGACTGCGCACTCGTGAAGCAACTGCAAAGTCAATTGCGCACGAGAAAACAAGCAAAAAGTCAATTGCGCACGTATAAGTTGACTGCGCACACGTGAAGCAACTACAAAGTCAATTGCGCACGAGAAAACAAGCTCCGCACCGCACCGTTTCGCACGCACCAGAACTGTACCGCACCGTTCCGCACAGCACCAGAACTGTACCGCACCGTTCCGCACAGCACCGCACCGTTTGAACCACTATGCGTTTACAACTCAACACTGCACAATAAAGATTGCTGAAGCAATGCAATATGCAAAACACCTTCGCAACTGCACAATAAAGATTTTATTAAAATGCAATATGCAATATGTTGGTCCGGCGTTTGTGTTTGAGGAGTAAAGCACAGTGTGTAACGAACGAAAGTTGACACAACCGTTTAAATAAATAAGCGAACCCAGGACATCAAAATTCAATATATATATATTTGTAAATATATAACCTAGCAAATAAGCACTTTAAATATAGCGAAAAATTTCTTTATGCCAAAAAAAAAATAGCTCGAATTTTACTCACTAGATACTAAAGGCCATATTAATAAAGTATTTATCAAATACGAAGAATTTTAACTCAAAAAATATACGAAAAAGGTTTCAAAATTGCTAAATAAATATGAGAGCAAATTTCAAATTTAGCAAAAGAACTTATGTCAAATATTCAAAAATGGCAAGAAAATAAATATACGAGAGTAGGAAACAATTTTCCAAAATAATTTCAAATTTGCAAAATTTTAAAGAAATTATCTTACTAAATTGCAAAATTTGTAAGAACAATTTTCCAAAATATAAAAATTATGTACTCTCCTCGTTAATTTTAAGATGAGTCAAATACACATTTTTATGCATAGGTAGTTTAAAAGTAACTTAAACTGTGATAAATTTAAATTTACTTGATATTACGCAGATGGAGAAATGCACCCTTAAAAAATATGAAAAGAAACAAAAAACAACTTACTTGAGTAAAATCAGTAGATAGGTAACGGCAAGCGGTTAATTGATTGGAAAATTGTTCTTTTCCACAGTTATATTGAAATACGTTTCTTTCAATCAACAGTTAGTTACTGGGTAAACTTCTCTTCACCTACGTAGGTCTTGATACGAAACCACACAGTTTAAATCACAATTTAATTTGAATAGTTAACACTTGAAAAGCCATAACATAATTTTTATCATGAAATTAAAGACTTCTTTAACGATATTCACGAAATCGATCAAAAAGGCAAAAACGGAGATTCACAAATGGTATTCGGTATATTCACACACGAAAGTAAAAAGCAAAAGAACAGATTCACAGACGGTATTTTCGACACGAAGCAAAAAGGCAAAAGACCTTGATTTAGGTAATTTTTTTACCGAGTGAGATTTTGCTGTTCTTGTTCCTTTCAATTCAAAAGGAAACATTTCTCCAATTATAGCGAAAAACAAATGAATAATGAAAAACGCAATTAGCATTAATTCAGTAATTACCATTTTGAACATTTGACAAATAATTGAAAGAAAGTATGACCTTAATATTTGAGGATACTAAAGATTAAATTTAATATCATATAGTGATATATTATATATATATATATATATATATATATATATATATATTATATATATATATATATATACTATATAATAATATATATATATATATATATATATATATATATAGATAATATATATATAATATATATATATATATATATTATGATATATATATATAATTAATATATAGATTATATATATATATTAATATATAATATATATATATATATTATATAATAATAATATATATATAATTATAAATATAAATATATATATATATATATATATATATATAATAAATATATATATATATATAGTAATTATATATATATATATATCATTATATATATGCCCTTTTCTGGTTTTAGCCAATGGTCGTTTTGAATTTTTTTTTTTTTTTTTTTTTAATATATGTTTTACCATTGAAGCTAAAAAGTGTTTTCGTGGTAACGACATGATTCAAAAGCTTCGAAGTATTTTTAATAATTTTTTAAAAATCACACTTTATGTTAAAATATTGTTTTAAAATGAGGAATATCTCGAAAGTACGACCACTTACAGAAAAACCAGTCACATATTTGGAATCAGCGTATAAAGCTTTTAATAAAAATGTTAAA
>JABUQX010028480.1:45000-62500 GCA_015478945.1 Trachelipus rathkii | reverse complement strand
TATAAATCAAATTCTCAAACTTTACTGATTTTTGGAATACTATGTTAAAAAGAAAAGTATATGATACTGACTAATATTACTTACTAAAAATATTTACATTTGGCCAAATAATATACTTATAGATATATTATATATATAATAATATATATATTATTATATATATATATATATATATATATATAATATATATATATTAGTATATATAATATATAGTATATATAGTATATATAATATAATATATATATATATTATAAGTACTAGAATTATTTTTGAATGAAATGTAAATGTTTTTTTAAATATTGATTGCATAAATTTGAATACTTTTCCTTGATGGGAAATATTATAAATAAATATATATGATACCCTTTGACCAGGTAAATTACCCTTTTTAAATGTAAATGAGTGTATAGATAGTAAATCTTTCCTTTAGGAAACTTTCACATAGCTTAGTCTCTTCATAAGAAAAATATTAGAAATTTTATTGTTTTTCTTACAAAACTTTGTAATATTTTTTTTCGTGTAAAAATTTGGCTATTTATTTGCTTCTGGAAATATGTCCTCTGCGTTGGATCTATTGACTATCAGTAAATGGAATACAGATATTTTTACCATGTACTGTTCCCAAAAACTGCTGTTCCATAATTTTCTTCATGATTACAGTTGTTTTTATAATTGTAACAATTTTTGGATTAACTTCAATAACCATCAATGAAATAATTGATCATGTTAATTTGTGGTAGAATTGTTTTTAAGTTTGTAACTAACAGCTGTAAAAATGAATATACCATAATAATGCTGTGTTTAATATTAAGAGCACAGTAAACTTTAATGTTAGTTTGTTTTGTTGTTAATGATGTCATCAGTGGATACCCATTTCATATAAAAATAATTTACCATTATTCTTCATCCTTAAATAATATACTATTATATATATATAATATATATAATATATATATATAATAATATATATATATATATAATAGATATATATATATATCATATATATATATATATATATATTATATATATAGTGCTATTACATAAAAAAAACTACCTCATTTTGTAACATAAAAAAAAACCACTCTGTATCTCGGTAAATATGATATCCAGAGCAAAAATATTTGGTGCACGAATTAACAGCATCGAGTATGAGTAAAAATCACAGGATGGAAGAACTACTTTTGAATTCTGAAATTTTAAAATGGAAAAGGACAGAAAATGCCGCATATAGTTTTTCATGAAATCCTTGAGTAGGTTATCCAGGATCATTGCTTGTCAAGGTATTAAAAATAGTTTATGAATTTGCATTCAATTCCTGTTGTTACCATACCTTGATCTCATCACAACAAATTTCGAAAATTTTATACATCCCCCCCCCCTCGAGAATCATTAGAGTTAACCCAAAAAACACCCACTGTAACAAAAAAAAAAAAAAAAAAACCATTCAAGAATGTGCATGATATATGCACTGATAACTTCTATCAATTATCTGTATGCGGTTTTTTTCGTCTGCAGTGTGGAGTCCGAAAACCCCAAAAATTTTGTAACAAAAAAAACCATAAGCACAAAAATAACTTTTATGTTTTAATATATATATATATTATAATAATATATATATATAATTATATATATATATATATATATAGTATATTATAATATATATATATATATATATATATATATAATATATATATAATATATTATATATATATATATAGTATATAATATAAGGCTAGAAGACATCACACATGTATAGATTCTCTAGGTACTTTTTAGCATTGCATTTAGGCCTATATTGAGATAGGTGGCCTGAGTGTGAGTTCGATCCCTATGTTTTAAGGTATAAGGAATTGAATGATGTGGTTTATAACATGATTGGAGCACTTCTACCATGGTTTAGAACCCCACCCCCTTTTTTAATGCTTCTTTATATATATACTATTGACCAGTGAGTGAGGGTGTGTTAATTTTTTGCTCTCCAATTTTATCTCCAATTTTACTAATATAATAGGTACAGGTTAGTAAAGATAATAATAATTTAAAGTATGTAGCTCTGTGTGATAACTGTGGAACTGTGAGAGGTGAATATGTGGATAGGATGGCCCTTGTATTGTGGTTTGAATGCAGAGAATGTGTTTTTAAGGAAGGAGATTGCAAGGATGAGTGAAGATATGCATTGATTGAAAGAAGAAGTATTTGAGTTGAGAAAGGAGGAAGTGTTAGGAAAAAAGTTAGTAGGGAAGGCGAGGAGGGAGCGGGACCTAGGAGTAGACAGGAATAGTGATTCACCTAGGCATGGAAAGAATGAGAGGGAAAAGGATAGGTAGTTGAGAAAGGTCTGCAGATGAATTAGAGTGTAGCGAATTAGAAATAATAAGTTAAAGATGAGAATTTCTCGAAGTCAGTCAGCCTGTGACCTGCGAAGTAACAGGTTCGACTGTCTTCCAGATGGGGGGGGATCAGAGAGTGCCAATGGAATGTGAGTTTTCTAAAGGAAACTGCTAACATTGCTAATTGGGACTCTATGCATCGATTACCTAGATAGACTTTTTAAAAAGAATAAAAAGAAACGAAATTGAGAGTATGTTATCCAGATGCCAGAGTGAGTGATATCGTGGATAGGATAGAGAGATTGATTCTACAAATGTTGATGCAGATGGGATTGTGCATGTTGGTATCAAATGATATAGGACCATAGAACGGTCAGAAGAATTAAGAGGCAGATTTATAGGAGATTGATTCAGAAGATTAAAGGCTAGTTGAAGAAGGTGCATGATTTCTGGTATTTTACCTAGGTTAGGTGCAGGTCAGGAATGGGGAGTAGGGCTTTAGGTGAAAATGAAAGGGTTAGGAAATTGTTTTTCAGAAATATTAGGTTTTTTGGATTGTGGAGAGAATTTTGGATAAAAATCTTTTTGCAGCAGATGGAGTTCAGCTTAAGTCGTAAAGGTGTTTGGCTTTTCAGTACCAGTTTGGGAGACTTGTTAGCAAAAACTAGTAAAAGTTGGGGAGTGGTGGGCTATAAAAAAAATCTAAAGAGTACAAAATAGCAATGGTAAACTAATAAATAGTGGGAGATAAATAAAAAGCTAATGTTGTACACGTTCAAATAATTGATGAATTGATAATAAACAATAACAGCATTTCGAGTATCAAATGTTTTACACAAATGCTCATAGCCTTAGAAATAAAAGATGAGCTGATTAGTTTACCATAAATGAGAATCTAGACATTATTTGTTTCATAAACTTGGATATTAATGAAGAATATATGGAGACTCCTTTCGAATATGAAATAGAGGGATATTCACTTTATTTTTACCGCTTAGAGGAAAGAAGGTGGTAGAGTGCGGCGTTGGCGAATCCCTTTCTCTTGACTTATCAGACTACCGAACTGATGACAGGATGAGGTGTGGCGCTCTGTGAAAGCCAAATTCAATCTGTATTAATGACTGACTTTAAAATGAAATCATGTAATTGAATCCGGTGTGTAGATTATTCTTGTATACAATTAAATCATATTAGAATAGGGGCATTTGTATTAGACCTTCCTGCGCCAGAGTCAAGAATTAACGCGGAAATTGTGAAAGAAATAGAGACAGCATGCCACAGTAAGAAAGAGTCATATGGGAGATTTTTAATTCCCGTCATTCATTGCAGTTGGCATGCAGTGGCTCGACCCGAAAAAACCCACCCGGGTTTTTTTTTTTTTTAATTTTGAAAAACCCGCTATTTTGCCCACTTGGTTTTTTGTCAAAAAAAAAAAATTTCATAGATAATTCCAATAATAAAAATAGTATAAACAAAACAATCATTACAAATATTACTCTTTTACTTAGCAAAAAGTTGATGAAATCAAGACTTTGGTTTGATGAAAAAATATATAGTTATATATATAAGATATAATATATATCATTATACTATATATATATATATAAATATATATATATATATATATATATAATATATAAATAAATTATATAATATATATATATATATAGTATTGAGCCGTGTCCAAAAGGGTGACCTGCTAATCTGTCGAGATGGTGAGAGTAACCAGTCTTAAGGTTGGTATATGTGTCAACAAAGTTAACTTCCAATTTAATAATAAAAAATGAGACATTGTTAGCTAAAAAAAAAACTTTGAATAATTTTTTTTATCCAAGAATTCCTTTTGTGCAGTTGCCAATTTTTAATGGTATATTAAGACAATTTCTTTTGAGTTTTTTGATGTGTCAGATACAGATAACTATGTTTTCATATTGTTGAATGTCTGGCAGCCATCAAAAAACAGATGAATCCCTTTCTTCTACATCTGTAAGAATGCAATACTTTCAACGTTGTTTTGACACTGATTTCACTAGATTTGCCAGAATATGAAAAGCGCTTACAAGATTTTTTCAGATGCACTTTTATTCTTTCAATTTTATTGCTAATTGCATCACTGTTTAATACTTAATTTTTAAAATTTGCTGTGCCTTAGATATTCAGGAACTTTGAGTCATCATTTAGCAGCTTTCTTCTAGATCCCAAAATGTCTTTGGCATTACTGGCATAATGTTACTTATAATACAGCGAAAAAAACAATTAAAATAATGAATATGCAGTTATTACTGAAAAGGAAAGAAAAAGAAACAAAACCAATATTCCCCAGTTTTTTTTTGGAGTTTATGTGAAAAAAACCCCTGTTCAGTGGGATTCCATTCAATATGACCATAGTAGTTGGATTTCATAAATTGAATTACTAGATTAACATTTTTGATCCAGATGGATCCAGAACCCCAACAAGATACGATGCACTACTAGACTATAAAATAACGATGAAAGTATTGGATGAAGTTAGACTTGAGGAAGACATTTAGGATTAGTGCCATATATATTAGATTTAATATGAATGTAATATCTGGCCCAAATTGCAAGTTAATAAGGAAAAGATTCTTAGATTTCTGAAATGGCGATTTTACCAATTTCGAGACATGCTTAGTAAAATGACTGGGAGATAAAGAGTTTAAAGACCAAAAACTGTTTTATCAGTGGGACATTTTAGTAAATTTTATGAATATATCATGTCAGTATGTTTTAAAGAGAAACCCATTAGGGTGGCGAAGAGAAAACCTATTTGGTGAAATAGAGAGATAAGAAAGAAAATTAATGAAAAACGTAGATGTTTAAAATATTCAAAAGTAGTAATAGGGAAGATGATTCAGAAAAATATATTAAGGAAAGAAAACACAGTGCAAAATAACCAAATAACTCAGACCATTGCAAGTAGAGAGAGCAGAAATACTTAAAACCAAGGAATAGTCAATAAGAACTCTGAAGAAGTTTTTTTAGCTTTTATAAATTTAAAAGTAAGAATAAGCAATTGGTCCAATTAAAATTGATGAAAATTTGGTGAGTTCAATGAAAAGAAATGTCAACATTTTCAAATGCTTATTTTCTTCAGTGTATTACTTAGAAAAGATTAGAAATAGTTTGAGACAACTAGTTCTTGATATGCATGTAACACAATTAGACTTTACAGAATTTGAATTTGATGTAAAATATAAAACGTTTATTAGATCATATTGACCCAAAGTAACTGCAGGCCCTGATGGCTATATATTGATAGAAATTCGAAAAGAGGGTGATACCAGCATTGTCAAAGCACTGTATCTTGATTTTTAAGCGAATATAGTAATCATAAACTGCATATGGTTGTGTCCTATTTATAAGTAAAGGTAGTAAGAGAAGATTTGGGAATTATAGGCCAGTTAGCTTAACATCTCTGGTTTAAAGGTTCTGGAAAAGTTAATAAAATAGAGAGAAATATTTAGAAGATAACAATTTATTGTATGACTCCCAGCACGGTTTTCAGAAAGGTAGTCATGTCGACAAACCTTTTAGAATTTTGGAATTACATTACTGACTGCATCGACCGAGGAGATCCAGTTGATAGTTTATTTAAACTTTAGAAGCTTTGATAGGTTCCCCACATAAGGGGAATGAAAAAAGTTATTGCAAGTGTAATAGGTGAGTGGTTACATGTTGGGATTAAGAGTGGTTGCGAAATAGAGAACAGTGTTACAACTAAATGGAATAAATCATCATGGGAGATAGTGAAGAGTGGTGTTCCTCTGGGTACTGTGCTGTTCCCACTTCTGTTCCTAATCTATGTAAATGATATAGGCCAGGGACTTAAATTTAAGGTTCTAAGTTTGCAGATGATACTAAAGTGGCCACCTCAGTTAGGAATAGTGAAGGATTCATAAAGATTCCAAAATGATCTTGATAAACTTCTTGGGTTGGCAGATAAGTTGGCAAATGAATTTTAATAGAATAAAAGTGTAAGGTTCTTCACCTAGGTACTCAAATAAAAAAGTTTTATCTACGATATGAATGGGGATTGCTTGAGTCTGTGGACCAAGAAGATATAGGTGGAATTATAAGCAGTAATTTGAAAGTAGCTAAGCAGGATTTGGAAGCTAGGAAATAAGCTGAATGAAGATGCTGGCATTAATACGCATGATTGTTTTACAAGAGCAAGGAAGTAATAAGTAAACCGTATAATAGCTATGTTAGGCCAGTATTAGAGTACTGTTCACAAGTTTTGGGCCCTTATTTAAAGAATACTTAGATATGCATAGACGAGTGTGCAACGTAGAGAACAAGATGAATTTCTGGTTTGAGGGTAAGAGCTATGAGGAGAGGCTGAATGAGTTAGGAATTTTCTTCAGAAAGGCGATTTCTCAGAGGGGACATGATTACAAAGTCTACAAAAATTTACATCTTTGATAATACAGAGACAAATAAATTTTCATATGTAGAACAATGGACAGGGACGGGACATAATAAAGAAATTAGAGAAAGCATTGCCATCTTGATATAAGAAAGCATGATTCAGTAATAGGTTGTTAAATTTTTGGAATAGTCTGCCAGAGAGTGTGAGTGTGACTCGATATGCAACATTTAAGAAAGGTGAGATTCTGTATGGATGATGGTTGTGTATCATATAATAATAATTGACGAAGCCAAATTGGCGGTGTTAGTTATAAGAGTTAGTTAATGTCTAGATGGCATGTTGACCATAACTTAGTTATATGCATGTGGATGGTTGGGTATCAATACTTATATATTCATAGTTTTGACTAGCAAAATTTGGTGGAGGATTTGGTTACAACAACATGACAAGCACTTGGGCTGTTGGCCTATTGTGGATTTGCATGAGCATGTTTGGGTAGGGGGTTGACTGGACAGTCTCGATAGGCCCACTGTGGCTTTTTACTGTCACTATATACTTCAATGTCATAATGTGATAATTAAGACATAAAAAAAAAAAAAAAAAAAAAAAAAAAAAAAAAAAAAAAAAAAGAGGGGTTAAAAAAACAAAAAACAAAGAAAAGGATTAAAAAGAAAGATGTTGGGGAATTATATAAGGAAGAAAAAGGAAAAAAAGGAAGACTAAAAGATGCATACATGGAGAAAACAAGAGGTAAATAAACAGTTTGGAAGGAGGATGAATTGGGACTTACAGGGATAGGAAGCTCCTCTGGAAAGAAGCGCGAAAGGATAAGAATGAGAATAAGGGAATATGTTAGAATAATGAATAATGATTGTGTTATTCGTAAATGATGAAAATGGATTGCGTGATGTAGGAGGAAAAACACTTCGAAAATTTGCATAACAATGGAAGTAATGAAATGATATTGAATGTGAGGTGGGTTTGAAAAAGTGCGGAGAGAAATTGATTTAGGTTTTATGGATTTGCAACAGAGCGCATGATAAATTAATGCGCCGGGGTATGGCCGGGTGCCCCGGTCGGTTCCTAGTGGTAGGTTTCTGAATGGAATCAAAAGTATGTATGACGATAGTGCAGAGTGTGTAAGAATAAATGGAGTCGAAAGTGATTGGTATAATATTTTAATAGCGGAGTGAGACAGGGATGTGTTATGTCTCCTTGGTTATTTTCTTTGTTAGGAACTGGGTACTGAGCCGTTTAGAAATATCCTCTACAATAAAAACCATCATGGGGCCTTTCAAAAATCCTTTTCATAATTAAAACTGGGTACGGAACCTGTTTATAAATATCTTCTGCATTAACACTGGGTACGGAACCTTTTTAAAAATACCTTCTGCAATAACCTCTACTTTTAAAACAGGGCGTGGATCCCTTTATACAACACTTAAACTTAAACACAGTTTGGGGACTTATCATCAGTTATTAAGAATTAAGAAATTTCCTTCACCAAATATAAAACTCTTTGATTACTAAAAGCCCTTTTTGCGAAAGTAAATATAAAAGATTTACGAATCCTAGTCTACATATATATTTTGTTTAAAATTAAGTGTTTTGAGTTATT
This sequence comes from Trachelipus rathkii, assembly GCA_015478945.1. Lineage (NCBI taxonomy): Eukaryota > Metazoa > Arthropoda > Malacostraca > Isopoda > Trachelipodidae > Trachelipus > Trachelipus rathkii. The sequence continues at coordinate 54,162 of JABUQX010028480.1, read as the reverse complement.
TATATGTGATAAACAATATATCACTTTGATATTCATTAAGAAACTAGTGCATTATTTTCTATTTAATAACTTGCCACAAAAGAATTAATGAAACTTGAAAGAAATTTAAACTAAGTGTTTTCCAAAAATATAGAAATAAAATATCAGTGATAGTCATTTACACTTATCTAAAATAAATTTCTTTTAGTAATTTAATTCAAAAACACTTTGTGTACAAACTAATTATTATTAAGGTGTCATTATTGTGTACTACTTATGGATTATCAGTCTTTACCTTGCAATAATTGATATAATTTATATTGTTTTTTTTACCAGATCTGGTGTGAGTTTTTTTTATTATATTATACTATATTCAAACCTTGACCATTAGTAATGACTTAATCAAAAAGAAACTTTTTTTCTTTGTAAACTATTTCAACTAATCTTAACTATCATACTAACTTTCAGAGTCCCTCTCATACTATCTTAATTTAAATATTAAAAGTGATCATTGTCTTAAATCCTTAAATGAAAAATACATTTAAACCGTCTTTCTAAGCTTAGCTTCTAATATCTTTTACTATATCAACTTGATCATTTATTTCTAATATATCATACTCTCTAACTAGTTTCTTATCTGATCACTTCTCAATGAATAAATTACTTCACTGCTTTTTGAAGAGCTAATTGTATAGATATATGTTTGTGCTTAAAAGTTTATTTCAATAAAACTTATTGAATATCCTCGCTTTATTATGCATTTGAGATTGGTTTGATTAATATTGTTCCTTTGAGGTTAAATGTTTATACCTTGCCATTATAATATTCTAAATGTTTAAAACCTCTCGGGTAATTACATTATTTTATTTTATTTGATTCTTACCATCCTGCACCATTGCCTCCACTAATTGTTTTACTCTTTTCTTTTTGCATGTATTGTCTGCAATGGAATGTTAAGCATGCTGCTTTTAAAAAAATCAGTTAAAAACTATCATCAAAATCATCATCCTCTACTCTATATTATTCACTCCTTACCAAGAAGATAAAAGGGGGAATTGGAGCTCATTTTTTGAGCGGTCGTTTCAGCAACTTATAAGGATATGATGGTGTCCCTAGGGCCAGTCCTAGCCTTCCATAAACAGTAAGTTTCTCTATTCTCGTCATAAACATCTCAACCATATCAAATGTATTAAAAACTTTTCATATATATATATATACTGTATATATATATATATATATATATATATATTATATATAAATATATATAAAATAATATATATATATATATATATATATATATAATATATATATATATATATATATATATATATATATATATATATATATATATAGTACTGTTATGTAAAAATAACCCATTTTCCCTATTTGTGCCAATAACTTAAACTAATTGGCACTGCAGAGTTTTATAATAATTTCTTAGAACGGCTAGTCCTAGGCTATATAACCCAGGAAAAAAAATTTGTTTTGGTTTAAAATTTTTGAAATTATTTAGACCCAAAAAAATTAAAAAAAAACCATTGTAATGTAAAAATAACCCATCTCCCAAAACCCTCTCTAGAGCTGTAATATGATGTTATTAGCCATTTTAAAATGTTTTAAAGGTAATTAATAATAAAAATGAAGAAAAATAAAAATAAAAATTAAAATTAAAATACAAAAATAAAAACATTTTATCTACCTTAAAATAGATCTTGAATTTGAAGGTTAGAGCTCGTTGTGAGCTGGTTAAGTGCATTTATTTTGTTGCAGTTTACATCCCCAACACCCCTTAGACTCCCCTCCTTGAATAAATTATTTATATCCCCTACCCCCCCTCCTTGAATAGGTTTTTATGAGAATAATTATCTTATTCTCTATAAATTGCTCCCAGATCTTGCGAATTTTGATCTAAGTCTGGTAGCTGATCTTGAAAGAATTTCCTGGTGCCAAGGTATACTGTCGATAGCCCAAAGAATATATGAGAAGCTAAGAGAGTTTCTAATGGACATAACTGTTTTGTAGCATAAATTCCATTACCTCCTTCTTCTCTATCTTGCACTCTGTGCTTTTCTTCTATTTTTCAATGGGGACCCCCTCAAGGCTGTCCTTAAACTCATTTGGGATTGTTGAAACCCTCAAAAATGAGTTTTACAACTTTGAAAACATATATAAAGGTACCTCCTTTGATTCAATATGTAGCTGGAGCCAAAAATATTGTCTGGCTCCGGTTTCGATTCATGTGCTCAGGCACTTAATTTAAACTCATTACTCTATTTCATTTGTTCTCTTCCACTCACTTCCCCATTTTCAACCTCTAAGTCCTTAGATGTGGCAGGCGGTGAACCTTGGGCCCAGGGGCAAGGCGTTCCTCATCAACCACAGTAGCAAGTTTGAAATAGATACCACTGAAAACACTTTTAAAACCTAAAAATATACATGAGCACCGCAACACCAGTGCCAAATGCCCTAAGGACTGCTCCAATCCACTCGGTAATACCGGGAATCGATTCGCGGATCATCTAAACATGCTAGTCAACATCAAACTCGAGACATGTTCCTTTGAAAAATAAAAAAAATGGCTCAAGGGTTAGAAGCGGTGTCCCGCACCCATCACTAACACCTCAGCGCTTTTCCGATTCCCTCAAACACTCGGGAATTCGAACTCGGCATACTCAAAACATACTATTCTGACCACCAAGTTCAGCTCTGTTAGCTCGGAGAAATAAGCTAAAAAAGGAATAACGTATTAGAGAGTTGTATGTGGTGTGAAGAAAAGGGGTAAATGATGAGAATAAATGAACAGTATGTTGAGATTTGGGTTTTCAGTGGAAAGGATGATGATTAGCCGGTTGGTTAAGCGGATGTATAGTGGAGGGGTGTGTGGGAACCGACCGGCTGGGGAACCGAAAAGAAAGGGGATTGGGTTTTGGAACGAATGTCTGAAGGAAGGGAAATGTGAGTTTGCAAAGGCAGAGAATAAGATCAATTTGCAGTGAAGGAGAGAATGCGGGGGTTTTGTATGGGGGTATTGGTTGTGGCCCACTTGGCCAAGGGATGAACCTACACTGACGAGATACCATAGTGAGGGTCCGTCGCGTCCCATGTGAAGCTCTAGGGTTGGATTTTCTGCGGTGACGTCTCACAATAATGGTACGAGGGGGCGGTTAAGCTGGCTTTCCTTTATACTTTTGTCATATTCTACTGCTTTTCTTTTCCGATGCATGACACGCACCTTACCCCCAGTCTTGGGGCAAAGAGGAAGATAAAGAAAGAAAGAAAGAATATATTTTTGCCTGTATTGGTTATTCAATTTTTCGTTTTCTCATATATTTATTAGCTTTTGAATGTGATGTGAACATTAGCAATAACTATAAAATTATTTTTAAAAAAATGAATTTTTCTTTTTCAGAAATGTTGGATGTGAGACAATGTGGAGAGGAAAAGAAAACCGAAAATATTAGAGCACATTATGTTGAGGATGTTTTCATTTTATATATTTTTTTTTTTTTTATTAAATATTTTAAGATTGTTACTGATAATGCATATTTATTATATTATTATTATTATTATTATTATTATTATTATTATTATTATTATTATTATTATTATTATTATTATTATTATTATTATTATTATTATTATTATTATTATTATTATTATTATTATTATTATTATTATTATTATTATTATTCTATCTTTACCTATGACCCAAAATTGGGATGAGGTGAGCAGCATACACCGGAAAACAGATATTTAAATTGAAGAACATAAGGTAATTGTAAAGGAAGGCTACCCTCCCATTCCCATAAGTGCGAGTCATTCGCAGCAAAAAAAATCCTCCCTAAGATTTCACAACGCGATAGACCCCTACTGTGGTATCTCGTCAATGTAAGGGTCTTCTTAAAGGCCGCTGCTGTTCGATATTTTTTTTTTATATATAAGCAGAAAGACTTGGAAACTATTTTAGAACTTGCATCTCCACTGTCAACTCTTCTACTACAACAGAACAAAACCTAAGGGCGAATTATTAAACATTTCTTGAATTATTAGCATTGTACTTGTTTATTAAAATTATATTATTTTTTATTATTATTATTATTATTATTATTATTATTATTATTATTATTATTATTATTATTATTATTATTATTATTATTATTTTAATTATTATTAGTCACTATTTATTTTTCCTAGTTATTTCAGTTAAGTTTGTTTGTTATAAATTTTGACTCGTTATGGAAATTTTGTAATAAAGTATGGTTTAAGTGGTCTAGTTAACATACCCTGTAATTTTTTTTACTGATCTTTGTTATTCATAAACATAAATAAAAATTCTTGTTAAAAGTATGATATATTATATATATTATATATATAATATATATATATATAATATATATATATATATATTATAATATATATATATATAATATATTATATATATATATATATATTTGAGGAGAGCAGTAATAGCACCCTTATATAAAGGTTAAGGGAGATATGGGGAACTGTAGGAATTATAGGGGAATTAGTTTATTGAGTGTTTTAGGGGAAATATATGCTGGTATTTTAGTCAAAAGAGTGCGTCGAATGACTTGAGGGACTGATTGATGAAGAGCAGTGTGTTTTGGAGTGGTAGAGGATGTGTGGATCAAATCTTTACATTGAAACAAAATTTAGAAAATGAGGAGAAGAAGAATAAATTGCAATTTAGGTTTTATGGATTTTGCAACAGGCGTATGATAGGATTAATAGGAAAGCTACGTATGGCAGGTGTTAGTAATATATTGTGTTGGTGGTACTTCTGAATGGAATTAAAAGTATGTATGACGATGGTGAAGCGTGTATAAGAATAAATGGTGTCAAAAGTGATTGTGTTAATATAATTAGCGGAGTGAGGCGGATGTGTTATCTCCTTGGTTATTCAATTTGTATACGGGTTGGGTTATGAAAGAATTAGAGATGGGGGTGGCAGGAAATGGTGTTAGAATGATGGAGAATGGAGATGAGTGGAGGGTGTAGAGAGATTAATTGGTTTTGTGGGGTGAATCTGAAGGAGTTTGAGAGGATTGTTAGATAGATTTTGCAGGTGTGTAAAAGGAGGGGTTTTAAAAATGTAAACGTAGAAAGAGTAAGGTTATGGGAGCAAGTGTCTGAGTTAAATATTTAGGATATATGATTGGATGAAATGGGAAACGGATGACACAGAGTGTAGTAGGAAAGTTAGCGGAATGGCAGGAAGGTGGTTGGTGCAATTAAATCGTTGGTGGATGTAAAGGGACAAAGTCTTGAGTGTGCTATGGTCTTACATGAGGGTATGTTGTTACCTTTGTTAATGTATAGTAGTGAGACTGGTCTGGAATGAGAGGTATGGATCTAAAGTCAATATGTTCAGATGACAAAATTTAGGGGTGTTAGGTGTTGAAAGAATTAAAAATGAGGAGAATGAAGCGTATTATATTGTTGTGTTGGTTTGAAGAAAAGTGGTAAAGGAGAGAATAAATGAATTACGTTGACGGTGGTTTTGGGTTCATTGGAAAGGATGATGAAGTCGGCTGGCTAAGCGGATGTATAGTGGTGAGTGTGTTGGGAATCGATCGGCTGGGAGACCGAAGAAAAAGTGGATTAAGTCAGTAAAGGAATGTATGGAGGAGAGAAATGTGAGTGTGCATAATAGGAGTGAATTGCGGGGTTTTGTGAGGGGGTATGGTTGTGGCCTATCTGGTCCAGGGGATGAATCCTACACTTGACGATATGCCATAGTGATGGTCCGTCGCGGTCCCGTGAAGCTCTAGGGTGGATTTTCTGACTGCGGCGAGTTCAATAATAGGTATAGAGGGGCGGTAAGCTGGGCTTTTTTCGACTTGTCTATTTCTCTATTACTACTCATTTTCCGATGGATGTCACCATCCTTACCCCCAGTCTTGGGGGGGGGAAGGAAGATGATGATACTTCCCTTAGGTGGGAAATTATTTGTAGCGCTGGTCATATTGAAAGTTTTTGAAGTAATCTGCCACAAAGCTTTGATTTTTAAATTTCCCTTTTTAGGTACTTTACATTCCTGTTTTTTTTTTTTTTTTTTTTTTTTTTATTTTTTTTTTATGACGCCTAGGAAAGCCACCATTGAATTGCTTTAAATCTTGATATGGGTACTCCTCAGGGTTCTAGTCTATTCACTATAATTTTCCTACATTTTTTTAATGATCTACCTATCTATCATTGTCTATCTACACCACCATACATTACCGATTTTCTTTTTGAACTTCATTCATTCAACAGATACTTGGAGGTTGTCTTGGAATGACTGTCCTCTTATCGTTATGGAATTTCTAACTTGCTCAGTCAGAGAAATGGTAGCGGTTTTTAATACCGGTGAAATTTTTGTTCTCTCTCTCATACACACACACACACACAGGATGGCTCACGCGCCTTCATAACACTGCCAGTTGCTTGCTCTGCTCTGCACAGAAAAGTCATCTACACTTGTATGGAGTACACATAGAATGTTGCATTTACACTGGAATACTCCCATTTAAAGATTAGAGTCGGGGATTTTGTCTTATCAGCTCTATCCGCTCTCAAGTTTTCTACAATATCTTTCTGGCCAATAACTGGTGCAGCACTTTAATTATACTATCGGTTTTACAACGGAAATTGCTCTTTTGAACTCTCGTTCTATACTTCCTTTGCTCATGTGACTTGTTTTAATACACACAACAGGCAACTACTTTTTCTGTACAATTTTCCGATCCAATGCATATCTGTTTTCACCCTTACGTACTGGAAAATATATCAAAGGATAAAGTGCTTTTTAACCATTATTGTGTTATTTTATGTAAATATTTAATCATTTTCTTGAGCAGAAAATATGAAACACAATCATTTTCTAGAACAGGTATTATGACCATATCATAGCATTTTAAATATTTTATAGTTAAAAAAAAAATAACCAGAAAATTGGTTGCAGAAAAAAAATTCGCAATGAAAAGTCCTCAAGTGAAATACGAACTGTCGATATAATAATTTTGTAAGAGACAGAAGATTATTTGTGTGAGTGTGTTCTTTTTCAATTAGTTATAAACTTGTATAAATCGTTTACATTATAGTAAATAATTTCACATATGTATTTAAAAATAATTTTAAAGGTAGTTATATGCCGAGTTATAAATCGATGTTTAATCGTTAATTTGTGAGTGTGTTCTTTTTCAATTAGTTATAAACTTGTATAAATCGTTTACATTATAGTATCAAAGTATGCATGTCGATATTAAAGCGTCTGTAAGAATTGATGTAGATTGCAAATGGTTTAATATAAAAAGTTGAGCGAGGCAGGAATGTTATGCTTTCATGGCTATTTAATTTGTATATGGATGGGATGATAAAGGAATTAAAGGTAGGGGTGGCAGCGGAGGGTGTTAGACTGATGGGGAATGGAAGAGAGGGTGTCCAGCGTTTTGAACGCTGATGATTTGCTTTTGTTTGAAGAATCAGAAGAAATATTGAGGGGTTTGGCAGGGTGTGTAAAAGGAAGGGTTTGAAAGTCGATGTTGATAAGAGTAAGGTGATGGTAGTGAGAAGATCGAGTCATGGTGTGAAATCATGTTGAATGATGAGTAATTGGAACAAGTATCGGAGTTTAAATATTTAAGCTTTATGTTGGATGAAAAAGGAACGGATGATGCAGAATGTAGTAGACAAGTTATAAATGGTTGGAAGGTGGCTGGTGCAATTAAATCCTTGGTAAAAGGAGAGGGACTGTCTGGAGTGCGCTAGGGTTCTTCATGAGGGTATGCTGTTACCGGTGTTAATGTATGGTATCGAAACTAGTTTGTGGAATAAGAGGAAGAAATCTAACATGCAGTCTGTTCAGATGAATAATTTTATGGGCGTGTTAAGTGTGAGAAATGACAAAATGAATGAGCATGTTAGGAAGCTGTGTGGTGTGAGAGAATAAATGAGAGTATATTAAGAAGGTTTGGTAATATGGAAAAGATTGATGATGGTTAGTTAAGTGGATGTATAGAGGTGAGTGTGTTGAGAATCGACCCGCTTGGATAGGCACTTAAGGAAAAATGGATTGAGACGGTAAAGGAGTGTTTGAAGGAAAGAATTGTGAATTTGGTTTAAGTGAGAAGAATGGTGCATAGTAGGAATGAATGGTGAGGTTTCATGAGGAGGACATAATTGTGGACCTGGCCCATAGAACTTGCCCACATGAACGAGACACCACACTCTAGGGTCTGTCGTAGTGTTGTGAAACCCTAGGGTGGATTTTTGTCGGTGAAGGACTCGCACTTAAGGGTCATGTATTTCTATTAAATTCTTCGGTTTCCGGTATATATTGTGCCCTCTACAACCATCTGGGGACATGTTGGGAGGATAAAGAAAGAACAATGAAAATAGCTAAATCTATTTTTCGTCATAATATGTTTAAATTTCACTACAAGCAAAATGGTTTAAATATTAATAGCCCATTTCATTGTAATATAACATATTATCGAAAACAATTTATAGTTGTCATTTGACATTTTTTGGTTAAAATTTCATTTCAAACTTTCATAGAAGTTTTACGAAAATCGTCGGTGGTCGTTTTATAACTTCTTTTCATAGACAAATCTTATCAATATTAAATTTAAAGGCCTATTTTTTTAAATATTTCTTTTAAAGCAATAATTTCGCACTTCAAATATATATATATATATATATATATATATATATATATATATATATATATATATAATATATATATATATATATATATATATATATATATATATATATAATATGAAAAAGGCATCAATTTTCATACATAGCTATGCGAAAAAGGCATCAATTTTCAACCAATTAAAGCATCTGTTACATTCGTTGGGCGGAGCTTATAGCTAAAACTTGTGACGTCTTAGTCAATGTGCAATCTCTCTCTCTACGGAATAACCGTCTTTTGTGACGTATGTGGTTTCCAATTTTTCCTATTAATTGAGCATACTAGTTGATTTTTTTTATACTATGGTATTACCTAAAATTTTATGACTAAGAAAAACGCGGGACATTCAATTCACATGAACCTATATATATATATATATATATATATATATATTATATATATAATATATATATATATATATATATATATATTATAATATATATATATATATATGGGTTTAGGTAAAGCTTGGAATGTGATAC
>JABUQX010028480.1:32500-40000 GCA_015478945.1 Trachelipus rathkii | reverse complement strand
TTCAGTATATATTTATAAATTATAGACATATTACTATGTAATTTTTATTCAAAAACTTATTTTTATGTTATGTTTAGATAAAAACTTTTGTTTTGTTTTACAGTTAATACTAATGTCTGGTATGTAAATTATAGATCAAGTTTTGATATAATTTTTGTTATAAATATTATTTATTACATAGAGTAAAATTAAAAATTATTATATATAGTTAGTAAGATTAATACTTGGAAACAGTATGAATATTATGTTTATAACGCGTTATTATCGTATGTATTCCAATTTTAGTTTAACTATTTACTATATATATATATATTGGTAACAAGTGTGGAACTTTGTTAATGTTAACAGTTTATTAGAGCGTAAGTTGTTTTAGGTTTTGTCGTTGTACATTATTTTCTTAGTTCATATAACGCTATGTTAGCTTTATTAATGCGAAAACATTGTTATGTTAGCATATATTCGCTGGTTAGTATATAAAGAACTCATTTTTGTGCTATGTTTATCCGAAATATACTCGAAATTGCGACGTAAATTAAATAGTGTTAATGTAAAATTAACATTGATATGTTTAGAGATATGCTTAGAAAGTTGTGAATAGGTTACGTTTTGTACGCTGTGCTAGGTACTTTACTGTTGTTAAGTATGGATCTTTGTTAATGTTAGTAGTTTATTTGTACGTGTGTGTTAGGTTTTGTCATTGCTCATTAGGGACCGACCGGGGCGGGAATTTTGCCGGGGCCGGGGCCGGGGCCGGGGCCGGGGTTGCTCTAATTTAGCCGGGGCCGGGGCCGGGGCCGGGGCCGGGGCCGGGGTTAGCTAAAATTAGAAATGTAAGTCAAAAACACTGAAAGTCTTAAAACTTAGGATGAAAATTAAATATAATTTCAATTAATTAATAATTTAAATTATAAAAAAGGAATACATTTAATTAATTCAATTAAATAAATATTCCGGAAAAAATTTAAAAAAAATTTTTTTTATAGAGATAAAATATATTAAATATATATATTATATAATATATATATATATATTATATATATATATATATATATAATTATAATATATATATATATATATTAAATATAATATATATATATATATTAATATAATAATATATATATATATATATATATTATTATATATACTATATATATATATATATATATTATATAAGAACTACTTTGTCGTAGTGATATATTTACCTTAGAGAGGAAGCCCTTGGATTCTTTTTTAGTATTATGCTTTACTGCACTTCATTTTATTACTAATGTCACCAAATTAAAACATGCTTTCAGACACTTTTTTTTTAAATGAAATAAATTTTTAAAATGGATGCTAATTTTAGTCCTGACACGCAAGACCTCTTCAGGCTAAGGGACTGGATTCCTTTCTTGATCTTCATCAGTTCAAGTGTTTCAGTTGCTGCTATTTTTCTTCATGGTTTGTTGTTGAATATTTTGGATGTTTTCAGATATTCATTTTGTATAAAATCTATCTTAACTTTCACCGGGATGCTTATTATAGCTTGTTACTATTATAAATGCAAAGGATTCCATGATTTTGCAATGGTTCGTGGTGTTTGATATTTCTGATCATCTTGTATATTGTTGATATTATAGAGTGACCTGTGTACGCCTGATACTTGTTAAAGCTTGAATTATGCATGTCTTGTGCAGGGTCAATCTGTATTGGGATTTTTTTCTTCTTTGAAATCTATGGTTTCACCTATATATGTTTTTTATTGCAAAGTATGCAGGGGATGTGATATTTTACAGCTTTGGGGAATTTTCTTTCGTTTTGGGTTTGGAGAATTTTTTTAAGGTGATGTTATTGATGGAGGAATGAGGGTAAAACTAGTTGGTAATATTTGTTTAACGAATATAATGGTAAGAGGAATTTGTAAAAAGGAGGTGTTGCTATTTTTCGGGGGAAAGGTGGTATAGTACCTCTTTTTTGCTTGTTAAATGCTTTTGTTATGAAAAACTCAGGATAGGAAAGTGATTTGAAAGTATTGTGATGTATTTAGTTTTTGTGCTAGAAGAGGGGAGAGCATATACGAAAAGCACCGGAGAAATAGAGATGACAACAGTAATTTTGTTTGGGGAATGATTAGATAGACAATGTATATAGTTTGGTGCGAATGTTGGTTTTCTACATATAGTAATTTGCAAGTAATTGTTATTCCATGTGATAAAGGTATCGAGGAAGGGGATAGAGTTGTTGGAAGGCATTTCTATCGTATACTAACTGAAGGAATGAATAGAGGTAATATTAAGTTATAGGACATCATTTAAGTTGTGTTTGATGGGGAGGAGACAAAAATGTCATCTACATATCTAATCCATAGACTATTGTTTAATAAAGGGTGGGTAAAATGATTAAATTCTGTTAGTTCCATATAAGTTACTGAGTATGGGAGACAGTGGGGATCCCAAACTCAGGCCGAAAGTTTGTTTGTTATATTTGCCATTAAAATGAAAGAAGTTATGTTGTAATGAGAGATTGGCCTTCTCGTTTCATATATTAAATCAACATACAGATGACCTGCACAAGACAGCATAAATTCAGCTTTAACAAGTCATAGGCGTAACACAGGCCACTCTATTCATATAACAATATAAATGATGATCAGAATTATCAATCACACGAACCATCGCACAATCATGGAATCCTTTTGCATTTATTTTAGTAACAACTACATTAAGCATCCCGGTGAGGTTAAGATAGATTTTATACAAAATGAATATCTGAAAACATCAAAATATTTAAACAACACCTTGAAGAAAATAGCAGACCAACTGAAAAAACACTGAACTGATGAAGATCAAGAAAGAAATCCAGTCCTTAGCCTGAAGAGGTCTCGCGTGTCGGGACGAAAATTAGCTTTCCTTTTTAAAATTTATTTCATTAAAAAAAAGTGTCTTTAACAATGTTTTTAATTTGTTTACATTTAGTAATAAAATGAAGTGACAGTAAAGCACAACACTAAAAAAAAATCCAAGGGCCTCCTCTCGTAAAGTATATATATATTATATATAAATATATTAATATATATATATATAAGTATATTAATATATATATATATTATATAATTATAAATATATATTATAATATATATATATATATATATAATATATATATATATAATATTTTAATATATATATATATATATATATCTTCTAATATTTATAAATCTGTATCTGTATATGATGTAGAATTATATAATATAATAATTATAAATAATATAAATATATATATATAAATATAATATATATAATATATATATTATATAATATATTTATATTATTTATATATATATATATTATATATATATATATATTTTAATAATATATAATATATATATATATATAATATAGTATATATATATATATATATTATTATATATATATATATATATATATAATTATATATATATATATATATATATATTATAATATTATATATATTTATTTATATATATATTATATATATATATATAATGATATATATATATATATAATATATATATATATATAATATATATATATATTTATATATATATATATATATATATATATATATATATATATATATATTAATTCAATTAAATAAATAATTTTTAAAAGAGATTTAGAAAAATATATTTATTTTTTTAAATATTTTACTTTAAATAAAAAATAAAAAAAATAAATATTTTAAAAATTATATTTATTTCCTTTTCGAATTCGTGTGATATATCAAATTTCGAATATTTTTATGTTAAAAACTCGGAAAAATTATAATTTGGCCTCAATTTTAATTTGAAATCATAGAAAATACCAAAAAAAAAATTGATTATATTTAGGTATGTTTATATATTTTGCATCAATTTATAACAAAGGAGTAATGGAATTAAAATATATTTTTTTATTTTGTTTGATTTAACACTATTATTTAGTGTAAATTTACAGTTAACCCCGGTGGAAAACCCCGGTTTTTCCTGATTTTTGGCCGGCCGGCCGGGGCGGGCCGGGGTCCGCTAAAATGGCTGGGGTTGGCCGGGGCCGGGGCCCCGGTCGGTTCCTATTGCTCATTATATTCTTAGTTCTGGTAATGCTATGCTAGCTTTATTAATGTGAAAACAATGTTACGTTAGCATATATTCGTTGGTTAGTATATTAAGAAATTATTTTTGTACTATGTTTATCCGAAATGATACTCGATATGTGACCTGAATCATTAGATCAAAAAGATAAAAGGGTCAGGGGCGGTTGGATAGGGGGGGGGGGGGGAGGGGACGGGTGGTTTGATTTACTGATTTACTGAATTACTGCTTTTGGGTATGTAAAACTATTACAAACGTTTACTATGATATTTTATTCAAAGAACTTATTTTTATTGTTGTGTTTGATAAAACATTGTTATTTCATGTTTGAATAAAACTTTGTATGTTTGCAATTTTTTTGTTGGGGATTTATGATATGTATAAATTTTTGTTAAGTGTTGTTAAATATTACTATGAAAATGTAGAAAACTTTGTTACGTTACAGTATACTCATCTGTATGATATCGACAAGGTTATGATACATTTTTTGCAAAATGTTACTGTGTTAGTGTTAGATTAACGTTAATATGTAGAGATATGCTGAAAAAGTAAGAATAGGTTAGTTTTGCCTGCAATGTTTAGTACTTCACTTGTGTTAAGTGTTGGAACTTTGTTATTGTAACAGTTTATTCGTGTGTAAGTGTTAGGTTTTGTCTTTATACTTGTTTTTTAGTTATTTACGCTATGTTACTTTATGATGTGGAAACTTTATTACGTTAGAGTTATTTTTTTGATCAGTATGATAATTAACCAATGTTGTGATAAATTTGTTAAATGATTACCATGTTAATATAAATTAACATTGTTATGTTAGCGATATGCTTGAACAAAGTGTGAATAGGTTACTCTTTGTATGCTATGTTAGTTACTTTACTGTTTGGTTAAGTGTGGAACTTTGTCAACGTTAACGGTTTATTCATGTTTAAGGCGTGTCAGGTTTGTCGTTGTGTATTATATTCATAGTTCAGATAATGCTAAGTAAGCATTTATTAATGTGAAAACTTTGTTTACGTTAGCATAATATTCGTTGTCAGTGTATAAAAATTTGTTTTTATGTTAAGGTTTATCCAAAATGATACTCGAAAATGTAACTTGAATCAATAGATCAATGAATCAATAGATCAATAGATCAATAGATCATGAAAGGGCTGAGGAGGGCAGTTTGATTTACTGATTTACTGATTTAGTTTTAGGTATGTAAAAATGTAAATTTTTAAGTTATAAACATAAAAAGAATAAGAAATTTTATTTATTTATTTTTTCTTTTTTTCTTGATGGTTCTGAAACCATTATTTTCGAAATCTACAGCTTAATAAAAATATTAAAAACACAAAAGAGTTGTTATACGAATGTTTATTAACGGCACCGCACCGGCTCCAGCACCGGTGTCGGTATCGACTCTGAATCCTTCTCCTACTCCTCCTACCTCATTCTTCTTCCTTCCTCCTTTCTTCCTTTCCTCCTTTCCTCCTCCTCCTTCCTCTGTTTTGCATTCCATGCATTTCTTCTTCTTTTTTCATGCGGGGATCCCCCTCCGGGGGGTCCCTGGACTCCGAATCCGAATCCGACTCCAACTCCGACTCCGACTCCGACTCCGACTCCAAATCCTCTACCCTGTCTCCAAGTTTCAGTCTTCTACGATCATTTTAATTTTTAGGGGGGGGGGGCAGCGTCCCGTTAGCTCACATCCAAATTTTAGCCTGATACGTTAAGCCTAACATGGTTTTCAGGCCGAATTTGACCTTGTTGCTATGGGGGCAGCACCCACTTAGGGGTAACCTACGGTCACCAAAACTCGCCTGTGATCCACCTGTTCGATTAGGTATCGTTAGGCCTAATCTACACTCGGAAAAGGAAGCGGCAAAAGGGCGTAAGCGACATATTTCACCTTCGCTCTAGGGGGGAGGTACCCCCTATATACATCCTAGCGACTTGAAAACTCGTCGGTTTTGAGCTTAATACATCTATAGATTATATTCAAAGTTTCAGACCAATAGCTTTATTCCTTCTTATCGAAAAGGCCGGGGTCGCTCAAACTGTCCTATTACTACAACGATTAATCGAATGTTAATTATAGTATTATTTTCTTTCGATTATCATTTTTCAAAGTAAATAGCCAACCAGAGCACGTAGAAAGGACGATTTAAACATACGATGTAGGTAAAAAACATGATAAATCGATTTGAAAACCCGGTCAGAAATAGTCTACCGATCATTTAAACCTTCAGGAATCAAAAAAGCCCTTTGGGGGCATCCGCCCCCTTATGGAAGGGATAAAACTATGACCAACGGTTCAGACCCTTAAATTCGTCTCGCCGCCCTTAAACTCTAACCTTTGACAAACTCAACCTTGAAAAACCAAATGTTACAAAATGTTGCTTTGCAACATTTGCAACATCCGGTTGCAACTTCCGGATGTCAGTCTGGCTGCCAGTTGTCCACCCTATACTACTCCCGCCGCCACTGCCGGCCTTCTCCACAAGTTGCTCAGGACAGAAATTTCCATAATTTCTCTGGGTTGTTGGTTAAATTGACAACTTAGTAGAAATGTGACACAGTTCAGGGGCCCAGGTTGCATCTGTGAAGATGTTTAGGGTGGTTTCCTTAAGTTGAACCATAGAATGTTGCAACAGTTAGGGTGGTGGCCGCATCTTAGTTTGGCCAAAGATGACTGAATGGTTATTGGAAGAGAGTTGAATTCCTTTGCTATGCTATTTCTGGATAATGAGTAGTTAGAATTTTGTTTGGTTATCGGTTTCTTAAATAATTTTCGGCTAGGTAGGTATGTTTTTATTTAGTGTATGGGATGTTGTTTTGTAGAGGTTGGATGTTATTCATAATTTGTTTGTATGATAGTGCCGGAGAGGATGGCGGTTGTTTTAATCTGTGGTTAATGGGGTTGGAAAGTGCAGTGTAGCATTGGTGTTGTGGTTATTGTGTTTATGCGTAGAACTGAGTGCCTATCATTTCTAAGCATTTGTCCATGGGTAGTGTTTTTGTTTCTTTGTGTAGGTGTTGTTGGGGTGTTGTAGATGTCCATTCTGTTATAATTCTGAGTGCTTTGTTTTGAAATGTTTGTAGCTTCCTTATGTTACCCTTGGTCAGTAAAAGGGTGCCACGTTGGTGAGGCGTAGTTTATTGTTGGGCGGATAAATTGTTTAAATATGGTGGTGGATATCTGTTTACTATTATTGATGTCAGTGTCGGCTATGGTTCTTACAATGTTTAGTTTCCTGTTTGCTGATGTTGCTATTTTATCTCCTTACTTTGTGAAAGTCAAATGGGTATCTAGTGTTACTCCAAGAAATTTTGGTGTTTTGTTTAATGGTATAGCGATGTTATTTATGAAGATATGGGATCTGCTGAGTCAAGTTTGCGGTTAGTTGTGATTAGAGTGATAGATGATTTATTAGGTG
>JABUQX010028480.1:22500-25000 GCA_015478945.1 Trachelipus rathkii | reverse complement strand
TCCAGACAAGCTGCTGAAAGAAGCTGCCAAGAAGCAGCGAGAGACAAAGAGAAGCTGCCAGAGAAGCAGCAGAGAGACAAAGAGAAGCTGCCAGAGAAGAAAGAGAAGCAGCAGAGAGACAAAGAGAAGCTGCCAGAGAAGAAAGAGAAGCAGCAGAGAGACAAAGAGAAGTTGAAAGAGAAGTGAAGACACTAAATGAAAGTTCAAAAAAGGCTACTGTTGCCATAGCAACGTATGGAAATAATCGCAACTTTGAAAAGCGAATTTCCCAGTTAACCTGTTTCAAATGTGGTAAAAAGGGACATAGGGCTGTAGAATGTAGGAACTATACCATCTACAAGAGAGATAGCCAACATAGATTTTGGAGAAGCAGAAGAAGAGCTTCAATAAAAGATACTAAGAACCACAAAAATGACAGCCGCATGTGTAATAATTGGAGGGAAAGCTCGAAGAGAGCAACTGAAGCCATAATAAATGACAATGGTAACATAGCTCGGCGGACGGAGTGAAGCCCGAACTCTTGACAATCTAGCAACAGTTGGAAACCGGCGATGTGATGACAGTGTAGATGTTATGAAATATGACGGCAAAGATAATAGGATCGCATTGGCTTGTGGCGAAACGATACCTGTTATCAGGAGTGCTCGCGTAATGGATAGAAACGGAAGAGTGAATATGTTGCCCGTAGTCGATGGAAAAATTAATGGAGTTGCAAGAAAAGTATTGAGAGACGCAGGCTGCGACTGTGTCGTTGTCAAGAGGGAATATGTTTCGGCTGATCAACTAACTGGAAAGAGAAAACAAGTATTGTTGATTGACAATGTAATAAAAGACTATCCGGTAGCCAACATCGACGTCGATACGCCTTATTATTCAGGACGCGTTGAAGCGATAACCATACCTGATGCTACCTACGATCTAGTGATAGGTAATATTCCAGGCGCAAGAGACGCAAGTACGCCGCTGCCGGGCAATAAAGAACAAAAAGGAGCGGCAGATAAGGAAACCTTTCAGCTTACTGAAAAAATAAACAAGTTGTCCGCGGAAAACGAAAGTCTACGCGAGTCCTTAAACAAGAAGGATAAAGAAAATGAAACCTTGAAGAAAAATTTACAAGAGAGAATAAAAACATTGGAGGACGACAAAAAGTCGACAATGTCTGAGACAGATCGCCTTTCAAGAAAAGTAAAAGAATTTGAGCGTCGAATTCAAAAGTTTGAAATGTCGGGACTCAAGAACAAATTGCATATTCTCCAAAGTGAACTAGATAAAGTAAGAAGTGAAGTTACAGCAACTCGATGCGCCGCCGAAAATATTGCCGCGGCTGAAAAACAAAAATGTGAATCTGAGTTCGTCTCCATTCAACAGATCATGAGAGAGAAACTTACTTCAGCGGAAAACGAAGTTCAGCATCTCAGATCTGTTATAAAGGAATTAGGAAAGGAGAAACTTCGTTATCAAGGCTTACGTGAAGAGTTAATTGGAGGCAGTGATCTGAAAAGAGAAGACTCTTTGAGTCGGAATGATATTTCTGCTATTGTAGAAATAATTTTGAAGAAGATTCAAAGTCTCAGTCCTGCACATTCTACAAGTTCGAATGCTAATTTATTGGAGGAAGTTGCGATTGGTAGTGAATCAGTGAAGAAGCCTGAAATGATAGATGCATCGGTTGAGGATTCGATGGTTGATATTTCTAGCGAAGTTAAGGATGAATCTATGGAAGGACCTAAAGACAAGTCTTTAGATGAGTCTAAGGAGGAAAAGAATTTAAATCTTGGGAAAGTTAAAAAGAAAGGGATTCTCAAACATCCAGTTGAGAAGAGAGTTAAAAGGAAAAGAAAGATCGCTGGAAAAGTTGTACTAGAAGCCAAGAATAAAGCCGTTGCAGAAGGAAAGGAAACACTTTTGAAGGAAACACACTTGATTCAGAAAACACCCACTGAAGATTTGAGATTACCTGACGAGGATTGGGATGTGAAGCTCAGTATTTTGTTAAAAGAAAAGCCCCAGTTTTCTTTCTTAATGGGGGCGTGTGTTATGCTATTAGGCATATGGAAAGTGAGATTCTGAGCTCCGCAGAACTCGTCGGATAGATTTGAAATTGATTAATTTAAATACGATTTTATTTGAATATATTTTGGATAAGTTTTTTATTTTGAAAATATTTTAAGAAGAATTTTATTTTGGAAAATAAAATTGTCTCGTGGGAAGAAAGTCTCACAAGGTGACTTCACACCTGATATCCTAGATACGGTGAAAGATCATAAATAGAAGGTAATTGATTATTACCTGGTTCTCTCTGGGGTTCTACCTTTGGTTCTATCATTGGAATACGATTCAACGTGTGGATTCTATCAGTAATTGAGTACTTCATCATTGAAGATTTATCTCTTGTTTTACGATATAATTGAAGAGACCTGATTCAAGAAAGCTCTGCTACATTAGTGAGTCTTAAGAAGAATACAGGCTAGATAATTATCGGATCATTTAGAAGACAATT
>JABUQX010028480.1:0-12500 GCA_015478945.1 Trachelipus rathkii | reverse complement strand
ATAAAAAAATGATAATAATAATAATAATAATAATAATTAATAATAATCTACTATTACAATAATATAATAATAGTAATTATAATAGTAAATCATAGTAATAATAAATGGTAATTATAATTATTAATTAATAATAATAATAATCATTAGCAATAACAATAATATTAATAGATAACGGTAATAGATTTTATTAATTAAAAAACAGAATAATAGTAATAATAAATCAGTTTATATTACTAGTAATTAGATGATCCATACAATCATTCCTTACAGTATCCAAACCTAAAAATATTTCACAATATAAATACTACAGTAATAATCGATAATAATAATAATATAATAATAATATAATATAATATAATATAATAATAAGTTCAATAATAATAATAATGAATAATAATAATAATAATGAATAATAAAATAATATAATAATAATAAAAAAATCCAAATGGTAATATAACATGAACAAGTATTTGAGGAGCCGACATATCTTTCATGAGTACATCCAGAAAAAAACTTTAAAAAAACAATAATAATAATACTAAATAATAATAATATAATAATAATAATAATAATAATAATAATAATAATAATAATAATAATAATAATAATAATATATAATAATAATGATAATAATGATCAATAATGATAATAATAATAATAATAATAAATAATAAAATAATAATTAAATAATTAATAATAATAATAATAATAATAATAATAATAATAATAATAATAATAATAATGAAAGTAAAATTTACAGTTACAGAAATCAATACATAAATAATAATAATAATAAATAATAATAATAATAATAATATAAATAATAATGAATGAATAATTATAATAATAATCATAATAATAACTAAGAATATAATAATAATAATAATAATAATAAGACATAATAAAATAACATGAACAAGTAGTTGAGGAAGCCAACATATCTTTTAGGACCTAGTGGTGGGCACCTAATGGCATTTTTTTGCCTGTTAACATCAATAATTAAACACTAAAAAAAATTACAATAATTATTATAATAAAATTAATAATAATATATAATAATAATATAATAATAATAATAATAATAATTAATAGATAATAATAATATTACATAATAAAAATAATTAATAGTTATAACTACAAATTTTAATTGCATAATTAATATTTTATAATGTAATAATTAATAATTAATAATTATAATGATAATGTAATTAATGATAATGGATAATGATAATGATGAATAATTAATGATAAGGATAAGTGATAATGATAATGATAATGACTTGATAATAATAATAATAATAATTAATAATAATAATAATAATAATAATAATAATGAAATAATAATATCATAATAATAAAGAGTAATAATTACAGTTCCAGCCAGTATCACTACATAATAATAATAAGTAATAATGAATCAATAATAATAATAATAATAATAATTAATATAATAATAATAATAATAATAATTAATTATTATTTATTATTATTATAAGAATTATAATTATAATAATAATAGATAATAATAAAATAATTAATAATAATAATAATAATAAAATAATATAATATAATATAATAATAATAATAATTAATGAATAAGAATAATGACAACAATAAGAATAATAATAATAACAATAACTAATAATAATTAATAAAAATAAATAATAATAATAAAATAATAGATAATAATATAATAATAATAATAATAATAATAATAATAATAATAATAATAATAATAATAATAAAATAATAATAATAATAATAAATAATAATAATAATAATAATAATAATAATAATAATATAATAAAATAAATTAATAATAATAATAATAATAAAATGAAATAATAATAATAAAATAATGACAACAATAATAATAATAACTAATAATAATAATGAATAATAATAATAATAATAATAATAATAATAATATATAATAAGAATACTAATAACAACAATGATCATAAAAAGTAATTAATTATCAATTAATAATAATAATAATAATCAATAATAATAATAAAAATAATAATTAATAATAATAATATTAATTTCAATAATATAATAATAATAATAATAATAATAATAAATAATAATAAATAATAATAATAATAATAATAATAAAATATATAATATAATAATGATAATAGAATTAAGAATATAGTAATAGTATTAGTACTTATTAATATAGCTTTTTTGAGTTTACTTGTAAATGCAATAATATAATATATTAGTACTTATTTATATAAGCTTTTTTATGAGTTTGACTGTTAAATGAGATAAAGAATTTCATTTTGTAGATTCTTGAGGTAATTCGTTAATATGACTTTAGCACATTTATTAACTAATGCTTATTAATAATAATAATAATAATAATAATAATAATAATAATAATAATATAATTAATAATAATAAATAATAATAAATAATTAATAATAATAATAATAATAATAATTATCAATAATAATAATAATAATAATAATTAATAATAATCAATAATAACTGGTACTCACCTTTCACGTAGTATTGTTCTTAGATAATCTAACAACTATCAGTCAGACAATGTGCAGAAAAGAAAGCTTTTTAAATCCTCTCCTTCCATTTTTTTTATTTTAAATTTTAAAGGAACAACTGTGGGTAAGCGAAAAAAAATTTATTTATTTTTTTTTCACCACCACCACTCACGAGCAGAGCCCTATTCAAGGAGGGGGTGTTGTACGCCTCAAAGTTCACATCGTAACGGCAAAATTACCAGATGAGCCACAGACGAAGGCTTTAAAGTGAAGGAGATTAAATTAAGCAGGAAACACAGAAGATGGAAGAGAATTCCACAGAACAACAGAGGTGGCAGGAAAGAAGGAAGCACCGCAGCGAACTAGTCTGGAGTTACCAATACCAACACAAAACCATGAGCACACTGACAGCACCCCTTGTGTTACGAGGGCGTCGAAAGGTGGTGGTACGCGAGTGATAAGTTCCCTCTCGAGTACTTATATATAATATATATATATATTATTATTATAATATTTAATATTTTATTTTTTATTATTAATTATATTAATAATATATTATATAATATTATTATATATATATATATTATATATATGATATATATATATATATATATATTGCGCAATCAGTGGCAACTACCTAATGCAGTTTCCCTCCTAAAGTAGGGCAATGCCCGGGCGCTACTCCTTTAAAAGGATGTTACATAAAAAGAGATGATATCGAAAAATCGCCGAACACCGCGTGGAACCCTGCAGTGTCAAGTGTTAGCTAAAACTTCCAATAGAAGGAGCGCAAGAGTTGCCAAAAGCTGCTTTTCATTGAAATTTAGGAACGAATATTTTAATTTTTTTCAAGGGGCTCGAGCCGACGGTGGGACGGAGGGGGGATCTGATTAGTCCCCCCGTCGTCCCCGGCGGGGCCGAGAGACCCCTGAAAACATCTTTTTTCCATTTCCATCTTTGCGATTTGAATCTTGAGTATTCCTTTAGTTAAAAAAGAAAAAAAATTATTGGCAACTTTGAAGCTCTATTGCCTTGAAATAATCGAAAAAAATCGATTGCATCGTTCGTTCGATATATATCGGTTAACATCCTTTTAAAGGACAAGTTCCAATGCCCGTGAGGTGTCGTAACCTTCTCAATATATATATATATATATATATATATATATATAGTATATATATATATATATATTATATATATATATATATTATGATATATATATATATATTTAATATATATATATTATATATATATATATATTATATTATATATAATATATATATCTATAATATATATATAATAAAATAATATATATCTATATATATATATATAAATATATATATATATATATATATATATATATATATATATATAATATATATATAATATATTATAATATATATATATTTAATATATATATATATACTATATAATATATATATAATATATTAATATTATATTATAATATATATAATATCATATTATATATATATATAATATATATATTAATAGTATATATATATATATTCCTCCAGATAAAGGGATGCCATGGCAACCCAGAAAAATTCCCTAGTTACGCGTATGGGTATAATAAAAAAGAATGATTGTTATTGACAACTTAATTTGACATTCATCGAAAATTTAGAAACTGATTTTGTACAAAACAAAATTTAACGAAAAAAAAAAATTTAAGAAAATTATTATAATTAGTTATATACGAATTTATTTTATGTGTCAATAGTAAAATCTATCTGTTTCATGCTCGATTTTAGCTTTAAAATCTTTTCTTTATTTTCGAAAGCATTGATTAGATGCTACAATTCTGTATAAAATTTTCCTGCAGTCAATCAAATCCACTGCTTGAATTTTCTTTGCTGTAAGGTAAGGATATTTGTGATTACCGGAGCCGGAAGCCGCACCTTTTTTGCCTCCTCCGGCTCCAGCCCCCCCCCCCAAAAAAAAAAAAATCTGCACTTGCCCCCCCAAAAAAAATTCGGATCCGGCTCCTGCTCCGCAGACCTGGTTGACACTTACTTTGCCTGCCCCTTTAGTTAAAATCAATTTTAAATTTGCGTAACACTTCTCAAACTTAAAATCTTTAATTTTAAATGATCCTTCATTAGAAATTAATGAAACATCTGCGGCGGTATCCACCTGCATCGTTATTCAGTAACGATTCATAGTTATATCTGCCAAAATGGGTCTAGTAGAGTTTATATTATATATATCTAAATATAAAACCTTGAGAGTCTTTTTCAGCAGCTTCATTTTCTACATGCTCATTTTTATCGTTTTTAGTTACTCTTTTGAACGACAAACATTTGCAAAATGTCCTGGCTTACGATATATATGGCAAGTTTTATTATTAGCAGGACAATTATGATTATCTTTGAAACTATAATTTCTGCCACATCTCGAACACTTTTTTTTAATTTGCAATTTTTACTAAAAGATTATATTTACATTACCTTTGTAGAATTTCTTTTGAACATCTGCGACACTTTCCGACAATAATCTGATCAATTAATGCATCTTCAATATCATTGAAATTGCAGGTCTATGATAATTTCTCACGTCTAATTACGTACACATTAGTAGGCTCTAAATTATCTTGCACAGTTGTACACAAAAATAAATCTCTCATACCTTATGTTCACCTTCGGAGAAAACTTTACATCAAATGCTGATACGATGATTTCATAGGTTTCATCTTCCATGTCCATGGTTTTAAAAACTTCTTAAACCTCTGAACGGATTTCATTAAGAAATAAAACCCTTTTCTGATTTACCTAAGTAACACCAGTAGGCACTAGGTAATAAGAGAAACCATCTTGCCATTTCTTCCATCTTTCGCCTATCAACGTAACCTCTGAAGAAACTATAAACTGAGGAGGAGCAAACAGAAACATCTTGAGCTTTTCCTCGTCGCCACAATTATGTCTGCCAGTTACACGCACCTGTTACCAATAAACGCAATTAATTAATATTTAATATGCAAATACATATAATAATGATAAGACAAATATATAATCTTCGTTGCCACCGTTGCTTACAAGTTACACGTACCTGTCAACAATAAACACAACTATAGTTAATAAATGAAGACAAACATAATACCTATAAGATTAATCCCATCTTCATCGAAACATCTTTAAAGGTAAATAAAATCTACTGTACAGGTCTGTTCTCTTTATTACGGAAATGAAATCTGACACAAAAGTGTTTCTATATTGAAATCATATACAAAGTAAAAACGTTTTTGTACATTACTAAACAACTAAAAGGGAATTTTTATATATTGATATATTACATAATTAACAAAACTATTAATAATATATATATATATATATATAATATATATGAATATACATATTATTATAATATTATTATATATATTATATATATATATATATTTTATAAGATAGAGTATATAATATAATATAATATATATATATATACATATATATATTAGATATATATTATATATAATATATATATATAATATTATATACTATAATATATTAATATAATATATATATTATATATATAATATATGTATATACTATATTAATATGATAATATATATATATATAGTACTAATATATATATATTATTATTAGTGACATAAGGGGTTTCAAGAACATCAGATGTAGATGTGGGAAAATTGGGCGTGGGGATTGTGTTTTTTTAAAAAAAAATGTTCACAATCCGCAGTTGACGAATTTAATGTTGCCCATTAGGCTAAAGTATTACTCATAAATGTTAGAAATAGCGGCATATTCATATTTAATATATATACATATATATATATTATATATATATATATATATTATATAAAAATATTATAGCTATATATATATATATTATAGATATACTATATATAATATATATATTAAGATATATAATTTATATATACTAAATATTATATATACTAACTATCTATATATTATATATATATATATATATATATATTATAATATATATATATTAATATAATATAATAAATATATATATATACTTATTAATACTATAGCAGTATTAGACATTTTATACCCTTATATATTATATATATAGAAGTATCGCTATCAAAGCGATAGATTATACTCCCGCTGGGCATTTGGGGTGTAGGGGTACGTCTCATGACATTCCAGTGCCCACAGATTCGCCCCTCTTGCCCTCATATCCACACACTCCTTACACAGGAGTTGACTCTCCGTATCACATACAGACCATTAAACACTATTACTATTACAGACAACACCTTTATTTCGTATGTTCCTGTGTGCGGGAAAGACAGAGCTCCCGTTGCGTATGTTCTGCGTGTCGCAGGAGGCTACTAAAGGGACAGTAGTAGTTGGTATGGGGTATCCACTACCACTTATTTATACCCTACGCATGCTTATGCATGCCTCGGACCTAGTCATGATGGCGTATGCGGCCCTGTATCTTCTGGAAATTGTATAAATCGTCTGGGTACAAGGAATGTTAGAGGAATAAATGGTGTGGGGAAGAGGACAAAAGTGATTTATGTATTTAGAAAGGGTAAATTTTTGATTTGCTTGCTGTGACTGAAACAAAGATGAGAAAGGAAGTGGGGAAAAACGAGGGGTGTGGTCAATACGTGTGTGTGTGCCAAAATTTAGAAGGGGTTGAGATCCAGATGAGTGACTTGCGACAAAGAGCTATAGTGGATTTTGTTTGTGTGAGTACTAGAATTCTAGTTGTTAAATTTAAGTTTGAGAAGGTCAATGCATGTGTGGTTGTAACATATGGTCCATCTGAGGATTATGTTGGGGAGAGCGTTATTTTCTGGGATAATCTGAATAATATTTTGAATAGAGTGAGTAAGGTCTTCAAAATTGATCATGCTGGGCAACTTAAATAGTTAGAAAGGCGATCGAGAAATGAGAATGGTAGGAAGGTATGTAGTTTCTGCGAGGAGAAAAGTATGTGTGTAAGTAATACATTCTTCGGGCACAAGAGTATTCATAAGTATACAAGAGTTGGGGTAGGTAGAGATGGTATCGAGGTGAAAAGTAAGATTAATTTTGTTTTGGTGAAGATGTTGAAGTATGTGATGGACGTCAAATCAGCTAAGGCTTTGGGGATAGGAATATCAGATCATTATGTTGTTTTATATAAGATTAAGTTAGTAGGGGCATGGATGGAGAGGATAGAGATAAGGAAGAAAGTGGAGAGAATTATGAGTGAAAAGTTAAGTAAACAAGTTTATATGAAAAAGTATGTGAGGGCACTTGGAAATAAATCAGTTGAATGTGAGCATAATGAAACTGAACAAATCTGGAGGTAAATGAAGGAATATTTTGTTAGAAATGCAAGAGAAGTATATGAATTTGCTAAAGTAGGGTGAAAGAATGTCAATAGTGAGTGGAGGAATGAAGAGGTGATGTAAGCGGTTAACAGTGAAAAAGAGAAATGGTTGAAGGTGCTGAAAGCCAAAGATGAGGTCTCAAAAGAAAAGTTGTATTGAAATATATAAAAAGGAACACTAGAAGTTTCATACATAGGTGGAAAAAAAGAGGCAAATGAAGAGTTTGGAAGGAGAATGAATGGAAACTTGCAAGGGAATAAGAAGCTCTTCCGGAATAAAGTCTGAAAGGTTACGAAACAGTAAGGGGAATTTAAATAGGATAATCGATAATGAATAGAGATGATACTTTCGTGACTGATGAATTGGATGAGAGGAGAGTGTGGAGGGAACTTTTTTGAAAATCTGCTTAACATTGGCAGTAATGAAGAGGTGATAGTGAATGTGTGTCGGTTGAAAGTGTAAAAAGAAATATGATTTTGGTGATGAGGTAGTTAGTAGTAGAGAGGTGTTAATAGGTAGAGTGAGAAGTTGAAGAATTATAAATTCGCGGGTACAGATGAAATTATTGGTGAAATGATCAAGAATGAAAGAGAGATTGTGATTGACTGAATATGAAAGTTGTTTAACAAAGAATTTATGGAGGGTATAGTTCCGAAGGATTGGAAGAGACCGGTAATAGTACCCTTATATAAAGGTAAGGGAAATTGAAAGCTGTAGAAACTATAGGGAAATTAGTTTATCGAGTGTTATAAGGAAGATCTATGCTGGTATTTTGCTAGATAGAATACTTCTAATGTCTGAGGGACCGATTGGCGAAAAACAAGGTTCGGATCATTTGGAAGTGGTAAAGATCAAATCTTCACATCGAAACGAATGATTGAGAAAATGAAAAAGGAGAAAAAGAAGAAATTGTAATTAGGTTTTATGGACTTGCAACAAGTGTAAAAGGAATCTCTTTTGCAGGTGTCGGTGGTATGCTACTGAGTAGAATCAAAAGTATTTATTGTTGATAATGAAGTTTTTGCAAGAATAAATGGAGTGGAGAGTGCATGGTTGAATATTAATAGTGCAGTGAGGCAAGAATGTATTTTGTCTAATTGGCTATTTAATTTATTTATGGATGGGATGATAAAAGAATTAATGGTAGGGGTGGTAGGGGAAGGTGTTAGACTAATGGAGAATAGAAGAGAAGTGAGGGTGCCCTGCTTATTGTATACTGATGATTTGGCATCGACTTACGCCATGCTCTACAACTTAACTATCTTATTTCCATGCATGTTTCACACCCTACCCCACGTCTGTAGGAATTGAAAGAAGACGTTCAAAACATTGAGTCTTCTAACTTCGCCATTTTATGGCTTAAGATCTTTCTTACTACTACTACTACTACTACTACTACTACTACTACTACACTACTACTACTACTACTACTACTACTACTACTACTACAATACAATTTTTATTTTTTTTAAAATTACAGAATATTATTATAAATTATTATACTATGATTTTATACTATATATTATTATTATTATATTATTATTATTATTATTATTATTATTATTATTATTATTATTATTATCTTGTGCTTCTGCTACTGCTTTCCTAATAGATCAGATTTTCCGGCCTTTTTTAAATATCTTACTATTTCTCACGAGACTGATACTTCTCGTCCAAATGCCGAGGTCCTCTACTAGGAACTTCAACGTGCACCACACTGAATGGTTAGGCTTCTTTCATACTGAAACAAGTGGGAGGGAGCCCAAAACATTCAGTATTCTCAACGATCTGCAACACTTGATTAAGAAACTTATACACATACCAGATCGTCCTAATCAATACTTGAACACTCTTGATCTATGCTTCACCACTTCTCCTTCTTACTGCAAATACACACAATTTTCCATGCTATCGGTAACTCTGACCACAATCTTGTTACTTTTTATTTCTCTCTCTCTCTCTTTCTCTCTCTCTCTCTCTCTCTCTCTCTCTCTCTCTCTCTCTCTCTCTCTCTCTCTCTCTCTCTCTCTCTCTCTCTCTCTCTCTTCTCTCTCTCTCTCATCTCTCTCTCTCTCTCTCTCTCTCTCTCTCTCTCTCTCTCTCTTCTCTCTCCAGCAGCTCCACTATGCCCTAAACGGCCCTTTCTGGCACTTCAATCGGGCTAATTGAGAGACATTGCGTCGCTTCTTTGCTTCCTACCCTTGGTATGAATCCTGACTTGACTCGGAGGACGCTTCGGCGACTGCTGAAAAAGTCTGATCTTCGAGGGAATAGGCAGGTTCATTCCATCTTCTACTAAATCTTTTCTCCCCAAAATCCATGGTTAGCTGGCACCTGTTCTCGTCTTATCAGGATAGAGTACAATGCCTATCGTGATATCGTTGGGAAAAAACTCTCCTTTCCGTCTCGAGTGCTTGCTAATTTTCGTTTCAACTCGGAATCGTCTGCCAGATGTTATTCGTCTTAGGTTAAGCAGCTTTCAACAAAATCGGATCGTGCGCTTGACTCCTGAATCTTTTGCCTACTGATAACTATAATTTATGTCCCTGCTAAGAACGTCTCTAATAACATCTTTAAATCTGTTTTTCCTACTCTTTTTAGCTCTGACGGAACTGTAGCTAATATTCCTTCTGAAAAGGCTAATCTCTTCGGCATCCTTTTTTCATCTGATTCTACACTGAAAGATTCTGGCAACCCCCTCCTACTAACTCCTACCTCTCAGGTTTGTCCCATGGCTCCGCCTTGATTAACACATGATCGGGCATGGGATACTGAGATCTGCATGAACGTTTCAAGAAGGTTATTCCTCTCTGAGGGAGTGTGCTTCCGGCGAGCTGTCGCCTCTCGTTCAGCTGTACTCATCACGTTATTCTAATATTTTCCTCAGTGCTGACACCTCGCATAGTACCCGATCACCGAATAAGGAGCAGATCCACTGATCCCTATCTAACTATTGCGTCCTTTACTTACTCCACTGTTATTCCCGTTTAAATACGTTATGATACTTTTCTCAACTCATCTCCCTGCATACATCATCTGCAATCTCATTCCCTCCTTTCTATGCACAAGTTTCGTCGTCTGGAGTTCAGCCTCTCGAACATTCTTTCTATCTCACTATTTATGACCTCTCCCTTGGACTAGATGGGGGAAGTCTTGTGTGGTGGCTCTTGACATGTCAAAGCTTTTGACAGAGTATGACATGCGCCGCTATTTTCCAAGCTTCCTTCCTTTCCCTCATTCTCTCTTCTCACTTATGTCTAGTTTCTCTCAGTCGCCTTCCATATCGGCAACTTTGATGAGTGATTCTATTCTTCCTTTCCTGTCAACTTGGTGTCCACAGGTTCTGTTCTATTTCCACCATTTATTCTCAACTTTTCATTAGCGATCTTCTTTAGCTGTACTTCTAACTTTATCATTCTGTATGGCCGACGACTCAACTCTACCATTCTTTCCTCTCATTTCAAATCTCTCCCTACTATTACATTCGTAGGAATTGCTTCTCGAACCTGCTTTCCAGATTCTTACTTCTGCAATCCTTTGACGGGATTTCCCGTGGATCACCTCAACCTTCGTGAAGTGCAATTTAAAACTCAACTTCGTTAAATCTCCCTCCAAAAACACCTCCACAGTCTTTCCATCTTCTTCGATGCCTCTTAACGTCGCACCCAGTGCGACAACATAAAACATTTTGTCTCAACCATAATCAATAAACTATCTTGGAAACCTCATTCTTAGGTTGCTAAAGTGGCCTCAAAAAGTTGGGAAATCTGTTCAGGTTGTGGTATTTTTTTTCCTCATTGTTTCTATTTAATAAGGTCTTATCCCTTGTATGGATACTGTTCCCACATTTGGGGTCCGTTCCGCCCTAATCTTATGTACAGAGTTGAGCTAGGGTTGGGAAAGAAAAAAAAAAAAAGCTCTTTTTTTCCGAAAAAACGTGTTTTTTTTCATGAAAAAAAACACAGCCCGAAAAAAAACAAGTAAAAATTTGTTTTTTTTCGTGTTGTTCAATAGTTGTGAATTACTCATGAACATATCAGTGAGAAATCTTAGCAAATATGCTTAATTTAACTATTTTTGTTCCAATTTCCAAACAAGTGATTTGAGTGTGTGTTCAACAATCTTTTAGGTTTTGCATATATTATCTTTATATTTCTGAATTTTGACATTCATAAATATCTTTTGCTTTATGCTTCATTAATGTTTTCTTACTCTGTTCCAGCTTTCAGTAACATTTTTATCATATTATGTTAATGAGAGAATTTAGGAAGAATCAAAAAGGAGAATTACTTTAAGAAAATAAAAGGTAGCAAAGGCCCCTCGGATGAAATATAACTTTTGTTGTATAGACGTTGCAAAACTGATTATTACTCATAAATCTAGAACTAGGAAATCCTGAAAATTTGCCAAACTGTTAGCAGATGATACTGTTAAGGCAAGCTAAGCTGAAGATCTTGTTACATGCCCTGCTCCTTCACCACTGTCATCTCACACGATACTTTATACGACTGAGATTATCAGACTTATCAGTCATAGCAAAATTAAATGTGGCTGATCACGTGATGAGCCCAGTGATTAAGAGCTTACAGTAGTCACAACACACGTGTCATGCTCCATGTGACTGGCTCTGGGAGTGGGACTAGTATAATCTCTCGTGGGTG
>JABUQX010028479.1:30000-54281 GCA_015478945.1 Trachelipus rathkii | reverse complement strand
CGCCAGAGAGTGAGATCATGATAGCGGGAAAATTTAAAAAAAAAAAAAAATAATAAAAAAATATATCGGTATTACCGGTAGCAATATTTTTAGGATGTTAATCGACCTAGCGAAAAGACTATACATATGAATTATACATTCTATGACGATATACTCTCTTGGATACAAGAGTGTAATAGACTTCAGGCGAGATGTATGTATATAATAACGCAAAACAAAGAATGCGAGATATACAATAATTATGTTAGACGTCGGTTCGCCCGTTGGTATCGTCAGCTTATTGCGGGCGTCTTATGACTGTTTTAGCTATATGCAACTGAGATGATCTTATAGAGGACTGTATATATTGGTTACGTCGTATATAATATTAATGACAGACCTTTCTATTAATTTTCTCATATTTATTTATTTTTACTTATACAAGGATCTATTTTTTGAAATTATTAATTATTCTCAATGTAGCTTTACACTCAGTGAATAATAGGTAATGGAGATTCGGGAGCTCTATTTTGGCACGTTATCACACGGTAGGGAATAGCGTGTTTAGTACTAAAATCTCAGATCCCCGGGGAGGGTTTTCTGTGCAACGGAACAGCCGCGCTTACACTAGTCTGCTATAGTTGATTTATTTGATGTGTGTTAGTAAACTGAGTGTGTGTGGTGTTAAAGCCAATCAATTATAACCAACCTCACACCTGCTCAATACAAGTTTAAAGAACAAAGCTATTTTCAAAAGACGATAAATAATTCTCGACCAATCTTTTGTATGAACATAATAGAGATAAGGATTACTCCGCCCAATCACAAGTAAGGAAAACATTTCCTTCTTAACTGCTTAAAGGATCTTACCGATCCAGCATGTTTCAGTTGAAATATATTTATAAAATAATAATAATAACAATGATTCCTTGTCTATACTGGATTATGGAAACAACGCCGCCTTGTGTTCCGTCGGTCTTTTCGTGGAAGCCCTCTAGTATCTCAAGGTGCCTGTGGTTAAATCAGAAGCTATCGTGGATTAACAAATAACTTATAAAAGGCTTTATCCTTTAATATTAGGCACTAAATTTAGGCTTAAGTTAGTTTATTATATGTGCATATACACATTATTAGCTAGTAAAAAAGGGTCAGTTTGAAAATATATTATTTTGAACACAATACTATATTTAAGATACGTGTATACCGTATCTATTATTTAGACCTAAAGTAGTTTATTTATCAAACACATTAGTTCAGAGAGGGTCAAGTTTCGTATATGTAAGTGAAGTGCAGGTTATTGATTGTGTATTTTCTTCTAGTGTGAGATTGTATCTCAATATGTTAGTACATAGATTAATAATAATATACACAAAGACAATCGAGTTATTTAATTAAACTTTATGAAATAAGCGTTAAAAAGTTAACTTGTAATCTATTCAATTGTTAAATAATAATAGCTATCATTAATAATGTATAAGTGTGAATATTTGATTTTAATTTTGTTAAAATAATATATTAGTAAACTTAGTAATAGTAATTTTAATAAAATACTGTTGATGTGTTAGCAGAGAAGAACTTAGTTTGTGTTCATTTTATACTTATTACATGGATAAGTATGTAGTTTAACCATTGCAGGAAATCATAGCACTGTCTACTATCGCTTCCATGGTGTAATAGAGTGGCACCGCAGCGTGGCTGACCTGGGAGCTGCTAACCCTAAATTTATATGATTTAAGGTCTGTAAAATATATTTTTTACAAAAAAATTTCATAATAGTGTATTTAGTATTATAAGGTTATGTTTAAAAATCATGATAGTTTTATAAACTTCCTATAAAACAAAAAGTATAAATATATATGTATATTTAATTAAATTAATTTATTCTACTTATGATTAAAGTTAGATCTCTGTAATTATGATTTATTATTATAGATAGTTTTTAGAAACTTGAAAATTTATATAATTTATTTAGTTATAGTATTTAACCTTAGTAATTAAATGTTTAACTGTTAATTAAATAAATACTATTAAAATGATTTTATTAGAGGAATATTAAAATAAATTTACGTTATAATATATATAGTTGTGTAAGTTGAGTTGTGTCCGCAGTGCATCGTGTGGGTGTGCTGTCGTGCGTCCAAGATAGATAAAAGATAGACAAGTAAATCATTCTTGTAGTTGTATGTTTTTTTTTGTTTATATTTTTATATTTTACATCCTAATACGGTACTAAAATAAATTAAATCAAGTAGATTTTCAGAAGATATGTTATTATTAATATTCTTGTCGCCTGCTTGGTAGTGCTAAGTTTGTAGTCTTTATCTGTGAGTAGAGTAATAGTATTATTATGGTGTTGTGATAGTATATTTATGTTATTTTTTGTTAGTGTTGTTGTTTTATGTCAGTTATATTTTTTTATCTTGTCGTGTTAAAGTTATATTACTGTTTTCTCTGATGTGAGTGTAAGTATTATTGCCCATATGTTGCTCGCAGTGCTCTTGTGGTAGGTGTGTCGTTGTGTCGTCGCTCGTGAGATAGGTGTATGTTTGGTTAAGTGTGTTTATGGGTTAATATGTGGTGGATATGAAGTGATTGAAAATTTGTCGTGATTAGGGCTCTCTTCTAGATAGTGTGAGGGAATTGGTCTATATTAAGTAGTTAGTGTATGTCGCTGAGTGTTGTATTAATAGATGGTTATAAATGTTAAGTTGTCTTAATGGTGTAAATAATGTATAGATAGTCATAGTTGTAATGTGTGATTACTAAGTGTTATCTAATAAGTTAGATATGTGTAGTATTAAGAGTGTATAGTGTGTGTGTGGTGTGGGTGTGTAGTGTTGTATTAATGTTTATCGTGTTCTATAAATAATAACAATTAAGGCATGATTAGATAAATAACACTTAAGGTATTAATAATAATTAAAATATATATAAATAATTAAATATAAAATAATATAAATAATAATAATAATAATTTTGTAAAATAGTTATTAACATTAAAAATAATATAAGTAATTTAAAACAAAAATAATAATATACAATAACTTGTTATAATAATATAATTAATAGAAGTTATAATAAGAGTAAAATCATAATGAGATTTATAAAGTACAGTAAAACTTAATGAGTTTTATATATGTAAGCGTAAACATTAGTAGTTATAAGTATTCAGTCAATAACATAGAGATATATAGTAGCATGTAAATGACGAAGTAAACATATAAGCTATACTCTTAATCCTATACTAACCCTTGGTGTATAGTATCATACCTTACGCTATATTGATTTACTGGATTAATTATTATTCTCTCTTAAGGATAATAATAATTGATTAATAAATTATAATATGTAGTTTATAAGTGGAAGTAATAACATCGAGTTTAAAGCAGTTAATATACATGATTATAAGCAGTAAAATAGTGAGTTTAGAATAGCAGTAAAGCATTGAAGGTTAAAGTACAGTAAAGTAATAATGAAGGTATTTAAGTGCACAGTATAAAAGTAGTAATAAAAAATAAGCATACTAATTACCATTAGGTAACACCTCTATTGTTTTCTGATTTATTGATTATAGCTTTAAGTATATTAATGTTAATATTATAAATATATGTTGTTTAAATGGCAGTAGATATCAGAATAGAGTTGAGGTTTTAAAAAGTCAGATAACTCATATATATCGTGATAATATATACAGACATAAGCTAGAGCAGGATAAAATCAGGAAGTACTATTAAGGAGTACTCTCGTACATCGATGATCTCGAGCTTATATAGTGGGTGTTATTAGATGTTTACGATCGTGAGTGATATAAACATAAATAAAACATTAGATATATAGTAGATAAAAATATCATCATAATATATTAATTAAGAGGTGTTTGATTATTATATGATCTTAAGAGATTGGTGGATTTTAAATGTAATAGTAGTTATAGGTTATAAACAGTTAAACAGCTAATAGTATTATATAGTATAATATGTAGTTATATTAGTGAAGTAAACTATTGATAGTTAATATGCATGTGTTACATTAAAAACAAATTCATACGATTAACTTATAGTAGTGGTTATAGTAAACTCATATATTACTATTGATATTACATAGTTTAATCTATGCTTATAAAGTTGTTGTTATTGTTTATTTTATATAATAATTTCGTTAATAAATATTTTTAAGTAAAATAAAATGTTTTAATCAATTATTAGACATTCTGGTTTTTTTCTTCTTACATATACATTTTTAAAAAATTTTATATATTATTCTACAAGATAACTTTACAGTACTAAAGCATTACAGTGTGAAGAGATACATGTACGATGAAGTTTAACACGTGTTTTTGAGGATAGTCACTGGTTAACTGTTATATATATTATATATACACTCGCTTATAGAAATAATAGAAATAGTATAAAAAATATAAAATATGACATCATAGTAAAATTAAAAAATTTATTGTGATATAATAATTTATAGATAATATGATTATTAGAAGAGCCTATTTAAGAAGACCGTTTTTATCTATTTTGGATTACTATATTCATATACAGTTAAAATATAATATAGACTTATATCATATAATAATTTTCTTTTTTTTTAACTATAATGTATGATAATAATCCTATACCATAGGTGTATTAATAATCCGATACTCGAATTATGGCGTAGTAGTCCTGAGGTGTCTCTTAGGCCTATTACCGTGAGTGGGAGATGAACTACGGGTAGGACTAATTTCCCCCTCCGTATAAGTAGAGGTGTGGTCTCCGGAATACCTACCGGGTACTATTATATTTGTGGATATTGGGTGATATATCTGTGGACGTATGAGGGTTTACTGACCTCGCTCCTCTCCCCTTATTCATATTCGGTATATTTATAGCTATATATATAGCGGAATATTTTGTGCCTGCGGCGCACGTCGGCTGTTGCGGATAACGCGGTAATAATTATTGTACGTAACTTGACGGGCGCACGCGGTCAGGGCGGGAATAGCTCAGGCTGGGCACGGGTAGACGCGTGAGTGGATGCATCCTTGGCGGGTGCGGGCTTTAAGGTATGTAATGTTAAATAAAAATATCATTGAAGTTTAAAGCATTATTAAATAACTGTTGAGTTTAAGTGCGATATAAACATGAGTTTTAAATAATATTAAAGGATTTAACATCTTTTTATTGTTATGACCACTATTGCTATTATATAGTGACAGTATAAATAGTTACTATAAATTAACAATAAGCTAATACTATCCTAGGTGTTTAGGTAATATATATAACACCTCTTATTTATAGATTTAACTTCATAGCTTATTATAGGTATTAAAAGTATAACGGGTATGATTATATGTTTATATATAAACTTTGTCGTACAAATTCGTAGTAATAATGATTAATGACTGCATAGTATACTTATTATTTGTAAGTAAATTTCAATTGAATAGTTATTACCATTGATGATAGTCATATTATTTTTCGTTATACGGCGGTAATTATTAATTTAGACGTCTGCGGAAGCAGCGGCGGTGAGTGTTGACGCTGAGGATAAATATTGCGCATTACTATGCCGGGCGCTAACGCGTATATACTATTACTATTATACGCCTCGGCAGTATATATTCGACTGTAACGTATATACGGTTACTGACACGCTAGGTACTGGTTTCGTGTGCAGGTGGGGTCTGACTCACTGCTTGGATAACGTAGTGCGAGAAGATCTCTGAATACTAGTTATATGGATCACTGTCTGTAAAACTGTGTAGTCATCTTTAAGTGATATATTTTTTTTATGATCATTGCTATATATTATATTATTTATATAGTATAAGTGTTGTATCTTATGGGAAGGGGTTGCCACCCCTTAAGTTCCATTCTTGATCCGGATTAATATGCATGCACTTTTATTTTTCCATATTAAGTATTGGACATTTCGAAGCATTCGCGAACATAAAAATTCTGATTCTTATCATTCATAACTCTTAAATTAACATCATAGGGGGTATTCGTATCAACTGCGCTCTCGTATCTCACGCGCGCTACAGTCTCATAGCTCGAGTGGTGAATGAGTCACTTAGAAAGATTGCTCTAGATAAGAAAGTGGTGCTGCTGCCGCACAAACATTGGTATCACACCTCAT
Source organism: Trachelipus rathkii (assembly GCA_015478945.1). Taxonomy (NCBI): domain Eukaryota; kingdom Metazoa; phylum Arthropoda; class Malacostraca; order Isopoda; family Trachelipodidae; genus Trachelipus; species Trachelipus rathkii. Next base: position 48,176 of record JABUQX010028479.1, on the reverse strand, counting down.
TTTTTGCCACTACTTGGAGCTTGACTCCAATGGTGGCACTACCTGCAACAGTTCGGCGTAACTACAATCTGCGGAGTGTTCTCCAACGTTTCGAGTTACTGGCAATTATGTTGCGAAGTGATACACTCTCGAGACATCCTACAATATTTATATAACTCTTGGCCGCTACATAACTGTGAGCTAACTAACACTCGCATGTCACTCACTTCATAGATACTCACGCATTAAAGAACTGTATGATAGTTAGATTCGCTTAACCTAGATAACTCTCACCTTCTATCGGTGACTCGAGTGTGCACGAATTCTTATAGAAATATGATACGATCAATTCGATATCTGAGTCGCTCAACCAGAATTGAACTCCTGACCTGAAAAGCTGTACGGTGTCATATTTTAACATAGTCGATAAGAGATCATCTACTCTTCATAGAAGGCTTGCGCGTGCTTTGTACCACTCTGACTTGGCGTGCATTGGTGACAGGTATACGTGATAGCATCATGTCTGAACAGTTATTGTGGTGTCATTTCTATTAACTAATAGGTATTTGTAATATGCATCAGAAAGTTGCGTGACGACAAGATTTGGGACAATCTCTACCGTGCATGATATCTCACACTAGTGTGCGTACTGCCTCGTGTAAAAGTAAAGATGTTGCCTGGGTGTTATTCATACTACTCATCGCTGAATAGTTCTTAAGACTACTCGCTGGAAAGACTCACAAAGATACGGTGTCTTCGCTCGTATAAAATTAGGTGGGCCTTGCTCTCTTTTCCAGGCCACAAAATCTGTGTTTCGTGGATTACGTGATGGCTCTTCACAAATATAGGGCTATTGTGTCCCACAGCAAGATATTCGAACCTCACTGCGCTTTAATATCCGACTTAGAGTGTGCGTCTCGACGAAACCATCATTTGGGTAGCGAGGAACTTCAGGATTGATCAAAGCAGAATTCACAACCGACACGGTGTAGAAAAAGAGCGACTAAGCCCGACTAGAAAGGCAGAGTTAGAATTACTCATTACAATTAGCCCGAATAAAGTGTCAGAAAATGTCGGAGGGGCTAAAATAACGTGCGCATGGGAAAACCACACATGGCTCTTGGTGGAAAATTTTAGGCGCGCGCTCATAAAATGTAGACGTGGAAATGAAGAAACAATAGGAACAGTATGACGTGGTGGTAAGAGTCTATGAATCGTGTTAAAACACAAGGTTAGATAGCAAGTCAATAAAAAAACAGGTGTGTCTCTCTTAAAGCAGCGACGTAACAGGGTGGTGGATCAACACTAATAATATATAGTTGGAGTAAAAAAAATTCGTGAACCATGGAAATACCAAATAGGGTCTGGTCGAAATAAATTTTAAGGTGTTAGGGTATCGTAACATAAGGTTGTTCTACGCATACGTTTGGCAAAATTAGGGTTGCTCATAAGAAAAAATTAGGGTGATGCCTAAATATAAAAATTTAGTTTGCCTAAATAATTTAGGGTAGCTGTGCAAAATAGAATTAGGGGTTGTGCTCAATAAAATTAAGGGTTTTATACCAATACTTGTTAACCTGTAGAATACAAGGGTATTCGTTCCGAAATTAAATTTATTGGGTTTTTAAAAAAGAGTCTAAAGGCGCAAAAAGGTATAAAGGTAAATATATATTAAAATAGGTGCAAGGCCATAATAGAAGATAATAGTCACTAAAAAAGGTCAAGGTCAGGTAATAAATTTTAGGCTCACAAAAAGGTATCATGGTTACAAATAAGGTCATGTTGGTGGTGTAAAAAATAAAGTAGGGTGGGTTTTTCGTCGGTTGGGGTGGGTATGTTAGGGGTACATGCAATATCGAATGTAATTTACATTAGGTGAAGTTATTTATATATAAAGTTTAAATTATAAGTGTTTCGACGTCATTGCAAATCGATAATTTCAAAATTGGATATTATCATTATTATCTATCTAATATAAAAACATTTTGACTAGTGCCGATATTTATAGTGATATTTTACATATAGGTTGTTATACATACATATAACAAAATGTCTTCCATTGGTTCAAATTGTTTTCTTAAATTACTTACTCGATAGTAAAAATAATAATGATATATTCTTCAATACTTAAAACGTTTTATTTAAATTTCAGGATACGTAGAAAAATATATTATATATAAATGATTTAAATAATACTAAAATATATTTTATACATATGATTATTTAATCACAACTAATAACTTAATTAGCATATAAAAAAATTAAATGGGAAGTACTATAATTTATAATACTAATATTAACCAATTACGTATAAACTCATTTAACTCAAATTAGCCAAACGTTCCTCTATAGAGAAAACGCGTTTGATTTATCTAGAATATTTATTATTTTTAATGTTTCATTATAGATATAAGTTAGTTTTTTATTTTTAAACATTAATAATTACTTTATGAAGATTGGTATATATATGTAAATGAGAATATAATATTTGTATAAAATGATAAATAAATATATAGATTAGATAAGAAAACATAATAATTTTCAGCTCAGAAGTAAATTTTTAAGATTGTAATAGTCATTATTTTTTGATCTAAGTAATAATTAACTTATTATTATTAATCTTAAATTATACCACAGCACTTTATTCAGTATGAATGGAGATACTTCAATATAGCTCTATTTAATATATATCAGTTTGAGTTTTATAATAGATATTATTTATTTTATCACTACACTAAACAAGAATCATATTATTCTTATAAAATATTTATTATTTACTTTATATATTTTCTAAGTTAAACAGTCATAAATGTCAAAGAAAGAGACGAATTTACCACAGATTGCAAATTTGACTTATTTTTGCCCCTTGATGACTGTCTCTTCATATTTTATAAGTTGAATGTGTAGTTGGGTTAGAATATTATTTATTTTACTTTGACTAGGTCGTTCTCGATGGAACGACGTGGCTTCATACTGAGTATTTTCCTTTATCTTTAAATTTTTTAGCAGATACTATATAATTAAGTAAATTTGTTAACCTATCAGTAATCTATATAGCATTGGCATGTATATTTTTAATAGAATTAAATTATAATAAAAAAATTATAAAAAAAAAACATCCTATTCATATAATTTAAATAAGGATACACATATAAATAGTTTAATGAATAATAATAATATGAATATTTTACTTACATCTGATAAAACGTTCTGATAAATACTTAGGTTTCTTCTTGTGGAAAAAGTTTGGACAATCATTTTATTAATATATTATTTTGATTTAAAAGAAGTTTTGAAAATAAATAAATTTAAGATAATAATATTTAGAATTTTACTCTTTCTCATAATTTAACAGGAGTACATTATTTTTTTATAAATAAGTATATATATCTTTGATCATTATATAATAGTTATATATAGTATATATATAATTATATATATAACATAAATGGGCTACAAATAATATTGCTCTAGGTAGCCTGATATACTTGTTTAATAAAAGTAATGATGAAGATATTACGTAGAGGCTTTAATTTTTGCATTTTCACTTCGATTTACCGTGGGCTGGTGATCTCCTAGATATTATTATTACTCCAAACTTAGGAAATTAGGCAAATATATTTTTCTATAATTTTTTACAAATTAAATTTTAGACAAATAATTAAAAAATATAATCAGTCAACACTTTTTCTTTTCTAACGTGTTTTAATTTTTCTTTTCTCAGTGTGTTATTGTTATGTGTTGTGTTATAAATCATTATCTTGTGTATTTCATTTATGTGAGAAAACATGTTTATTGATATTGTATTTTTCGTCTCATTATTATTATCGATTTATGATATATTCATTAAAACTTAATAATATATTAATAAATAGAAAATTGAAAGGCTATATATATATTCTTAATATATAATTAATATCGTAAAATCTTAATTTTGATACTCCCATAACTTAACTATAGTTTTGTTTTAAGTGATATTTTGTGTGAGAAATGAAATAATGATTGCTACATAATATATTTTTTTCCTAATGGCAATAGTAATTTAAGTTATGTGAAGGTGAAGGATTTATTCCCAGATCTTTTATGTTTTTTATATTTATTTTATTTATTTATTTTTTTTATAATAATATTTTTATTCCCATTTATTATTATCATTATTTAAATTATTTTATTTTATGATATTCTACGTTTTTGGGGGGCGCGATATTTTTACCCCCCCAGTTAAAATTTATTAATGTAATTTATATTTATTTGGTAATTTATTGATTTATATTCACCCAAAAAGTAAATTGTATGCCAAAAATTCTATTACTATATAATGCGATGGTTAATACAAATGATACATATTAATACAGACTTACCACAACTATATTATATGAAAATTGCAAAGATTACGATTTACTCATTGAGGAGCTAAAAAAATAAAAAAATTATAAATATTTTCTCACTTTTATTAATAATTTAATATTAATCCCAAATGTAAAATTGTCTATAAACTCATTTGGTTTATTACATTTAATAAAATAGGATTTCATAAAAATAACGGGCACAAAATGAGACTAAAAAAAAGACTATAGTATCAACATAACAACACCTGAACAAAGAATATATAATTTTAAAGGCCATACAATTTCAGGGAATCATATAAAGAAATTATATAACATTTCCTAATTTGGGTGCAAAACTAGACATAACATTACCATAGGAGTATCAGAAAAATCCTGAACGTCCTTTAATTACAAATTACATAATCAAACCTTTCGCAATGACAATAGTGAATAAAGTTATACTTTTCGCTCACAGCTATAGAGATTTAGGAAGTTCATCTGGCAACTACATTTATTATTATCCAAGAAATTTTCTGAATGAGGTAAAAGAGATCTTTTTAGAATGGTCAATTACATTGCCGCTTTAATTTTTGATTTGTTCATAACACTTGGATAATTATTAGTTTAGATGGGGGTCAATTTTAAATATGAAAACAGAGTGGACTACTTTAAGGTATATTAGAGGATCGCTAGATAATAAAATTGGTAGGATGTACTTTTTTCGCTAGAGTTGATTAATATCTATTTAAAATATGTCTCTTATTCATATTCGTTAAGAATAGAAAGTATATAGATGTCTGAATACCTATTATTTTGTAGTTAATTTCTAAAATTAATCATATTTATCTAATTTGGTGATTAAATCATAATATTATTTAACAATATCATCAATAGTTTTTAATTATTATTGACTTCACACACAATTTGATCTCATTCGTGTATTCATTATTTTATCATTCTCTCATATATTCATATAACATTATCTAATCTACTATATCTCATCACATGATTGTCAACTAAATTCAATTAAATTATTCATATATTATTATTATAATTTTTTTAATTATTCTACAACCACTAATCATCCTATCATTAATCTCATTACATCTAAGGTTAATTATTATTTTAAAGAATAATTTACTTTTAAAGTTTATATATTATATTATATTACTTCATTAAATTTTTTTAATTTAATATTCTATAAGATAATTTCTATTAATAATATATCTTCTAATTTTATATAATATATATATATATTATTATTATTATTATTTATTATTAGTGTATATATATATATGTGGTGTCTATCTTTATTTTTTTTGCTCGCTTGTTGAATCAATATTGTGTAATTCTGCATTAAATGCTTATACTTTGTTTCCATATTTCATAGGCTCTCATTGATCGTTATGTGTTGGTTATCGATTATCTTGTTTAAGCGGTGAATATATGATAAATTGGATATGATAGATTTTGTAAATTAATAAGAGTAACGGAGAGAGAATTGCCTTATATCTCAATGACCAGAGCATATCTATAGACTACCTAGGAGATTTTCTCCTGAAGTTACACATCAATATATTCAATAAGAGGTGTTCTTTTTATTACCTGCTACATTTTTCAAAATTCCAAACGATGGGTACAAGGCAAATAGAAGCACCATATATCTGGGTAAACAGATGTTTCTCCACGCAATATAATATTCGACTCGCTTAGCATAATCATCCGTAAAAAGGTCGATCAGATTCGCACTTTTCGAACTCGACTCAGTACTGCTAGTGATATACATCAACGCATAAGGCGGTATTGGAAACCACTAGCTAGCGGCGATAGAAATTCCACCGTCTATACTACACATAGGGATCGGCGAGATTCGCATGCGCTCAGAAGTCTACGCTGGCGCGAGTGACAAGATTCTCAGTTTACTCTATGCTCAGCATTATTATTGAAAATTGTGTCGTAAGGCTTAAGACCTGTTGCCCACCGCAATCGTCAGGACTGTTGCTTGCACACGTACTGACAAGGATGGTTTCTTTCACTGATCACCGAACAAGATCACGTCAGGACAGAGACTGCTCTGTGTGATCAGTAGCCCGAATAAAGGGTGCGGTTCCAAAATATAATAGATATTATATACACATCATCAAAAACTCTAGACCTAGAACTTCTACTAATCTAGAATCGACATATAAAATTAACGAATATCTTTTTTGGAATATTCAACATTCTTTTATATATATATACTATATAATATATTATTAGATAAATCATATATACGCGTATACTCAGTATACTCAAATTATATGAAAATTTATCATACACTGATATAAATCACAATATCGCATAGAATATATATATATAATTACAATATAAATTATTTATTAAATTATATTATATCTCAGTAAGATAAATTGAACCTTAAGCTGCTATATATATATTTTATTCTGATTGAAATTAGTGCTTTTCAGACTTCTGTATAATACAACTTATGGCAGGTAAAAGTATGATATTGACAGTGTGATGGTTTCCTATTATGTGTAAATGACAATAAGGTTTACCAACTCTCGACAGGCACATCTTTTTTTCTGTGTATAAATACTTTTTAAGTCTGGATTGTGATAACTAGACTCCTTTAATATTCTCGACTTATATAATAGCAATATATAAAAAATATCTTGAGATAATATATAAATATCATATGATGCAAAAAAATAATCGTATATGTTTATCAATTTTGATTTTATTTTTATGTGTATGATAATTTAAATTTCATACAACGCACGCAGATCTTACTGTTAGTCTATTAAAATCTATTAATCCTCAACAATGAATCGAGCTCAGTAAAATATAAGCAGGTTTAAAGAACATATCATCTCTATAATTAGTTTTTATGTTTATATTTTTTTTGTATTTAGTGTGCATAATAATTCTATACAACTCATAGATTCTCAATTACTACCTCAATTCTCACGTGTTGAGATTTACATATAGCATAGAAAATAAATTCATAGAAGCAATAGATATTAGCTCTGCATTTGTAAAAATTTGTTTCTAGTTAGCATAATTGTCGTACGGAGAGAAAAAGTTTTGCTTTTAGTAAGGAAAATCGGAACCTTTTAGGTATAATATTGCGTCATCTACAGATGTAATGTGAATTGCGCAAAACTTGCAGAGAGTCGTTGTGAGGTTATTATCTTTTTTGCACATTAACTATAAAGAGCAGAAATTATGGAAGTAGTAATAATTTTAAGTAAAAGATAGAAAATATTTGATTAAGGAGAGGACTATAAATACAAAATTTTTACTCATCCTTGTGTAATAGTATCTATATTCTTTTTCTTATTTGAACTATATCATGTGACAGATTACCCAAACGCTCTTATATCGATCAGCCATCCTTGATCATACTTTAGGTTACCAATACTTCTATATCCAGTCCATGTTCGAATATATCACAAGAAAACTAAAAGTGTGAGATAATATTATAGTCTTAGCAAATCATAGCAGCCGGAACCTAGTATATTCTCAGAATTTGGTTAATAGGTTATAACTTATCGCTCGATAACTCTTCAATCTGCTGATAATTCATTACAAGATCTTCTTGTGAATAAGATGAAGTTACTCAAGTCTTTTGAGAGAGAAATAATTCTATTAAGAAATATTTTCTTGCCAAATGTGAGAAAGTAAAAGCGTGTTTTCTATTGTTACTCAGTGTTTCATCCATAGTACTATTTTCTGCTGTGGCATACTCATTGCGTTATTCTATTTGTATTGCGTTACTACTTCATTTGGGACCTAGGAATATACAGACTCTCATTTACTTAGTATCTTCCATTTATATATATCACTATTTATGTGGCCATTAGATACAAGCAATTAGATTTATTTTATGTGTGTGTGTTTAGTCTTTAAATTTGTTTATTTTATATCATTTGTTCTGTCATCTATTTTATTATTAATTATTTGATCTTACATTTCTATTAATATTTCATATATTAATTAATTATTAGGTATTATTTTGTGAAATATATAATTAGCTCTATGATTTTGATTTGAAATATCCTATTATTATTTCTATCCGATTAAGGGGGTAAAAATTTATAACTTCAGACAAATATTATGATAATACCCCTAATTTTTTGTGTAAAAGAAATGTCATATATAGAATCAAATCACGTTAAAATCATTGGAATGATAAATTCCCATGTTTTCTGAAGTATCAATAGAACTCTATATTAATTATTATATATACTATATATATATATAATATAATATATATATATATATATATTAATATAATATATTACTTATATATATATAATATTAATTATATAAATATATTATATAAATATATCTATTTAATAATTATTATATATTATATATTATATATTATATATTATTATATTAATAATATATATATATATATATATATATACTAATATATATATATAGTATATATATTATATATATATATATATTATATATATAATATTATATTATAATTATTAATATATATATTAGGCTTGGGTACAAGTACTTTCATTAAGCTCATCATATTAATCTTATTCATCGCTTATTAAATTCCTCTGCATAATAACTTTCATTTGATTGCTATGTAGGAAATCCTCTAGGTACCAAGTTTTAGCCTCACGTAAAATGTAATATAAAAAATAAAAAAATTAAAAAAATAAAAAATTATAAGGGTGCGTAACAAAACTAGCAATAGATCACAGCTAACAGCAGATACGAGGGTGTATTCGAATTCGCCGAATCCTCAGCTAAAAAACTTTTCACATAAGGAAGAAACTCTTAGTGCTCAAAACATGAATCACTCATGATATATAGTAAGTATAATGTCGATAATATATTTAGTATAACCAGGGTACTCTTATACTCTTAGTTTAAGTGATGTTATGTTATGGTGCAGTTGACACATAACACAATAAATCATTTATTTTCACTTCTATATTTAAACTTAATTCAGTTGGAAAAAAAAAAATCATGCATATTAATGGACTTGTGTCAACTTTTTTGTGACTTTTTTAATTAATTTCAGTTATTGTGACATATTTTTTCTTGGTGTGTTGCTAGACGAGTGATCGGAGTGTGTATTCTTATAGCGCGGAGAGTGGTGATGTTTGTGATTAATCTCTCATATCCCTCAGTATAGTTGAGGGAGTTGCGGCGGAGGCAACATTAACACGATACATCACCAAAATAAACACATCACAAGTTATAGCGGGGGTTCGCGGACTACGTCTTTTAATCAAGGAATAGTAGAGGGGATAGGGAATGGTATATAAGGTGCGATAAGGTCTAGCCCTACTTATTCCCCGTAAGTTCGCCGGAAAATCTCTATCGGTATAGCATCAGCTGTATAGATCCCTACGAATTAACCATGTCTTCATCACAGAGCTCTCGGAGTCACGTAAAAATAACGTATCGGGATCAACCTAACAATGTCTCAATGGAAAATAGTGTTTTTAGTAAAAAGAAAATTAACACAAGAGGAATCTATACCACTATTTCTTAGTTATATTAAATTTTGTTTTAATCGCATAGATAACCAATATAAAGGTCTTTATAACAATATAATTGTAACTAATTACATTAACAAATTTATTGCATCTCTCAATATATATTTTAATCATATATATAATTTTGTGTGTTATTTTTTTTGTTCTAATATTTTAACAACTTTTCTTTTGTATATGTTACAAAATTTTTAACGCACTCATCATAGTTTCTCTCCACACATGTAATCTCCAGTGTGTCAAGTCCGTCGTGATAACGCTAATTGTCAGTTCTCTTATAGAGCGACGTAGCGTAGAATATAGGGAGTGGTGGGTGTGTCTTTGTGTGTTTGTTCAATATCTATAATAATATTTTATTCACTATATATACACACAGGCGTGTTAATATAATAAGTTGAGTACTAAGGAATATTCAAGGCAATGTATTTTCTGTCACTCTAGTATTCTTGGTAGGCTCTATTGGAGTGGGGTGTAGGAATGACATGTGAAGGGGCTCTATAACAGAGACGTTTCGTAGACAAACATTGGGTGTGTGTGTGTCCAGTTTTATGGAGTAGAATAAGATATTTCTGAGTTCTATAAATAAAGATGATTATATCTTAGTTAATATAGATTTCTGATCTGGGGTGAGTAATAATTTGTATAAGAAATCTGTTCCCTGAAATACCGAATAATTTGATACTCTGTTAGTGTGTAGAGTAATGTATAAGTTTGTATGGCGAATATGTATTCCATAACTTCCGAGTAATGATATATAAGACTTTATATCTGTAATTGAGATTATGTTTAGAGGTCAGTGTTGTGTGCAATATCATTTGAGTGGAATGATTGAAAATTTTAGTATTTGATTTTTATTAGTTATCGTACTTTGTGATATTCATAGAATAATCGATATTGCGTTATAACCCATAGCAAGTAGTTCTTCGGAGAAAAGTCGAATTAAAAACGTCATATATTTATGTAGGTTTAAATTTATTTTGAGACAGTAGATATATTGAAGTTAGAGTTTGCAGAAATGATAACTATCAGAAACTATATTTCGCTGAATTTCACGATAGTTGAATACCCTCGTCTTAGGTAAAGCAATGTAAGATATGCTATATAACCAGCTTTGTGGTGGTGTCTTTATGAGACTTCGAGGTAGTGTCAGATTAAGATGCACTCCGAAACGATCAATATCGCTCGCGTTCTGTGATTGAGGGGAAGTGATGGTGACCTAATTACATGGTTTTCGAAGTGCTATACTCAATTTATCTCATTGACTTACCGTTACCTTTTAGTGTGCGAGTACATTAATGTTGCTAAATATTAACCAGCAGACACACTTTGATCCTTGTTCTATAGCTTTTTGCAAGCTTATCGCAAAGAGTAATTGCAATAATTGATCATTACTTCAGTTGAGCTCAACTCGTCATCCTATTCTATTATATAGCTAGTTAGTTTAGTTATTAGGTTAACTAGTTTAACTATACATTACAAACAAATCATCTTTGATATGATTTAATTCATCTTCTTTAAGTACGTTATTTTATTTAACCATGATTTTCTATGTATACACTTTAAATATTTTTCTTTTGTGTTGTTGACGTTGGGAATAATGATGTTAACTGGTTCTTTTTGTTCATCTATATCCCTTTGATTATTAATGTTACGATTACTAATTAATTAAATATTAATTAAAATCTTTATTTATGTTAATATAAATTCTAGAAAAATATACTATCCTTAATTTAATTACAGGGCAATTAAAGAGCTTAGAGTTATATACAGAGTTAAATCTTATTGTTATTACTGGACTATACTTGCAAAAGATTTGCCTCATTTTATACTTTCTATATATACCTTCTATATCTTGATTGTGATAATAACTATCCTGTATTCAAAGTTGTTTGTGATTGGATATTAATCTCGGGAAGCAGACTTGAAAGTATTTTGAATTGTGTTATTATCACTCATGATGGTAACTTGAGATATTTTCATTTTCTGTACCTGTCCTTTCAAATCTTTCATAATATCACTTTTTTTTTTCCTTTTTTTTTTCCTTATTATTCACTCTTGTGTGTGTTTACAATAAAAGTTCAATATAAGGTTTATATCTTATCAACCTATCTGTTCGTTACTCACCCTTTCATTTTTGTTACATTTGTGATATAAATTCAAACCTAATATGACGATAAGTGGAGTTGCAATTCGAATTTATCATAGTCGCCAAAGATTATTTGGTTGCGATGATTTTCCTCTGTGTGTGCATTGCTAAATATTTCATAGAAGAGTTCTAGTTTTTATTTTGTGTGTCTTGAAATTGGATGCGTAAGCTTGAATTATTTGAACTGTATACTTATTTGTAAGTTTGTGCTACCTTAATACTTAGTATTTTTTTTATTTTATAATTATGATATTACCCTTTTTTTTTAATTTGCTTTTATTCCCTGAAGTTGTTGTGTAAATTAAGGAAGCTATCCCTTCCTTTTTAGCTTCTTCATTGGTAATATATTAAAGTTTATTTGCAAATAATTAAATGTGAAAATTATAACAAAGATTATAATATATAATTACTATTATGTGTAATCGGAGTCGCTAAAAATAATACGTTGACATTTCCTTTGATCAAAGACATATATATATATATCATGACATTCCAATTCCCAACAGGAATTTTCAAACCAACCGCGTTAACGAGTGTGATACTCAGACAGATTATATTATTAAAACCCTCGCAGTTGAAATTCTCTCTCTCGTTAAACCAGAAGACTGCCTTTCGCATATAATTTTCAACTCCGACTATTGTAATGCCTCGAACGTTCGAGGTTTCACTCTCACTCCCGAGTTAGCTCTACACCCCTCTGTTGGTGAATTAATCTTAGTCTCTAACGGTGTGTTGCCTCTATCACTGATCATCTCTATATACTTTACTCCTCTTCACGAGCTAGTTCGACACTTGGCTCGTCTTTTGACCGAGTCACATCTTTTTTCAGTTCTCCGACCACTGTTTACCTGTTATAAAAAAAAATGAAAACGCTTCAGAAAATTTAAAAGGCTGAAGTGCTATTACCTATTTAATTAATGATGTTGATGTTGCTTAGCTCATAAACGCAAGAAGCTACTTTCGATGTCGATTAAGTAAGTAAGAGGAGGACCAGAAAGATAGGATCAATCGAGGAGATTAATCAAGATGTTAATAATAGGATATGAATATGATATAAATTTTAAAGCATTTTGAATAAAATACTGAGTATGACTTTGGGTCACACCAGTTTAGAACTTATTAGTTGGAACTGTGTGGATGATTTTTTCTCTCTTTGAGACCGCACCGCTCACTAGTGGTTATAATATAAACCATCGGACCCTGCTTTAAGCTGAGGTGCACTGTGAGTGATAAATATATATAAGCTGCAACGCAACATACAACGGCAACCTAGCACCTGATCACCTAGCACCCTAGGTGCGTGTAGGTACACTCTAAAAATTTGATTTGTAAACTAATTCTTACATTTTATGCATTAATATATATCCTATTATACTTACCGCTTCTGGATATTTCTAATGAGAGCTGCCATAAATAATCTTCCGTCATGAAGACAAATATTTAGATATTTTAGATGTTAGTTAATAAGATATATCATATATAAGTTATATTATATAGATATATCTATAATATTACATATATATATATAAATATTATAATATAATAATATATTAATATATATATATATATATATTATTATATATATATAATAGAGAGAGAGAAGAGAGAGTAGTAGAGGAGAGACGAGTGAGGCAGAAATACATTTTCTTTTGCACTGAAAGTAGCAGTTTTTTTTAAAGAAATTCTTTTAATTAGACATTCAATAAAACAGTTACACATAGAAAATAATCATATCAACAAAATGCAACCTATCAGATACATCAATCACACCAATGACAAAAAGTTTCTTAACGGGAATTTATTTTGTATACATAATGTAGAAAACTGCAACAAGCAACTTGGAGAGATAAGGATCGCCAAAATTATCACCAAACGTAATATTTTAAAGAACATCAAATATTTAAACATCTGTTAAAAAAAATTTAACAACGCAACTGGAGCATCAGTGAATAGCATTTCAAAAAAAAGGAGAAATAAAAATTGTTTGGCCCGATGAGGTCTCGCGATCGTTCGAGATGAAAGTTGCCTTTTTTTTCATCTATATATGGTTTAAGGTTTAGTTTTTAACTTGATATTGTGTGAGTGGTTTTTATTAAATTGAACTAATTAAAAGAAATTCTTTAAAAAAAAAAAAACTGTCTATTTCCTCCAAGGTGCAATATAGTCCTCTTATACTAAGATGGATAACGACTGAAAGGAGGGGCATGGAAAACACGCATATTACGTAATATATATTAATAGTTATAGTATAATTATTATATAGTATTATATATATGGATATATATATATACTATATATATATATATATATATATATATATATATATGATAATTTTTTTTCGATTTAAATAATACATTTGAATGATTTTATAGACAAATAAAATATGAATTAACTAATTATTATTACTATTTCTAACATATTTGTGAAGATGTGTTAAATGTGAAAAGTATTGTCGTGTGGAGGGTGAATGTTATTGAAGATTTAATTGATTAACGCCGTTTAATCTTTCTTTTATAACCGATTGAAGCGATTAACGTGGCGTTAACTTTCTCATTAACGGTGCGCACCTTTGTGTGTGTGACATTGATAGTATATAATTATAGTATATGCAGATGTACTACGGATATAGTAGGATAGTATTTCGGAGAGTGAGATAGTTGTATAGATTATATTATTTTTATTTGATCCTGTGGGTATATTTATATATGATAATAACGTTTATATATTTGTTACATATAATATTATATATATATATAAGTGATAATTATGATATATATATATATATATATTTATATATATAGTATTAATGGCAGCTCTCATTAGAAATATCCATAAGGTAGCTTAATGAAAATGTAAGAATTAGTTCAAATCAAATTTTTGTTTGCCGACGCACCGGGTGCGGTGCGGTGCGGTGCCGTGCTATGTTGGTTGCAGCTTATAATTTCAGTGTCCCGGTGAGGTCCGGTTTTAAAAATATATCGGTGCGCTGAGAAAAATTCCAGTGCTTGGTCAACTGGGCAACAGTTCAAATCATTGGCCAACATGATTTCGGCACATCGATATATGTTGTTTTAATGTCTGTAAATCAAATAATAAAAAGGTAAACTCGGTGATGGAATAGTGTTATAGACTTCACCTTTAAATTTTATGAAGGATTTCATATAAGGGTTAAGTTTGGGGTCGGAGAACTGGAAAAAGATGTGACTGTGTAGAAAGACGAGCAAGTCGAACCCTCGTGAAAGGATGAAGTTTGAGATCAGAGGGACAAGCTTTGTTAAAATCACGAGGGTGGAATCGGAGTTGGAGTTTGGAACCGAGAAAGTGGTGAATTCTGGAGCATCGGATTCAGAATCGGGTTTTAAAGTCTTCTGGAATCGTGGTTGGTTTGAAATTCTGTTGGAATTGAATTTCTGAATCGGACTCTGTAAATTTCAAGATTTTTAGGGACTCCGATTACACAAATTATTTATACTATTGAGGTATATTTTCACATTTAATTGCAAATAAACTTATTATTAACATGAGAAGCTAAAAAGGAAGGAGTAGGCTTCCTTATTCACAACAACTCGGAAAAAGCAAATTAAACAAAGAGGGAATATCAAATTAAAAATAAAAATACTAAGTTTAAGTAGCACAACTTACAAATAAGTATACAGTTCAAATAATTCAAGCTTACGCATCCAATTTCAAGACACACAAAATAAAAACTAGAACTCTTCTATGAAATATTTAGCAATGCACACACAGAGGAAAATCATCGCAACCAAATAATCTTTGGCGACTATGATAAATTCGAATTGCAACTCCACTTATCACAGTGACAAATTTATTACCAATGTAACAAATGAAAGGGTGACGATACAGATAGGTTGTAGGATTAAACCTATTTATAATGAACTTTTTTTAAACACACACAGAAAAAAAGAAAAAAAAAGAAAAAAAAGGTATTTGAAAGTTCTTAATAGTTCAGAAAATGAAATCGAGTACATCTTGGCTAACAATCAAAAATATCTTCCGAGAAATATCAGTAATAAACAAATTTGATACAGGAAGTGATCACAAAATAGTTAGGGGTAAAAATTAAAAGAGCAAATCTTTTGCAAAATAATAATAAAAAAAAACTGTTCATCGATTTAATATGCCCTGGAAAAAATGTAGAAGATTTTAGATTTTATTTAACAAAGAGATTTACGAATTTATATGATCGACTAAATAATCAAGGAATAGATGAACAAAAAGAACCAGTTAACATCATTATTCCCAACGTCAACAACACAAACAGAAAAATATTTAAAGTTACAAGAAATCTGGTAAATAAACGAAAGAACATGACTCAATCATACAAAGATGGAAACCTTAGAAATAGTACTCGCACAATACTAAACAAAGCTATAAAATGTTATGAGTTGTATAGTAAGCTTAATTCGATCGCATTTTGACCAGGTCATGTCTGCTGCTTACTTGGAAATATTCCAACTAAGCTGGAATTGGTGATTTAAACCTGTAGTAACACTGCACATCAGTGACGACAAGACCGTTTTCGGAGCTTTTGAATCTGAACTCGAAGTCTAAAGCCCCCAAAGCTGGGTTTGGATTTTCAAGATGGCTTCCTAAAGGGTTTCAAATGATCGGAATATGATTTCTGATAGTTTCATTCGATTTCTCAAGATTAGCTAACCCATATTGACGTTTAATTCGACTTTCTCCGAGCTCTGCTTGGCTAAATACGTTGAATTTCAGAATCGATATAAATAATTATTATATCCCACCCTAACAACCTGACCACATCTACAGTATCAAACATATGGAACTATGAATAATTGCCAATATTTCATAAGTTCCCTACAAATCAATATCGTAAACATAAAATATATTCCCGACAAATCATTACTGATAACATAAATTACATTATCTAATGCAGTGTTTCTCAACCTTTTAAGCCTCGCGACCCCCAAAAGCCAAAACTGTGTAACATTTGATTATAATTCATTAATTAAAGCTGTTTTTCGTACATTAAACATTTTTATTTTTTTTGTGACCCACCGCGACCCCCCCCCCCTATATCCGCTCGCGCCCCCCTTGAGGGTCGCGACTTCCGGTTGAGAAACAATGATCTAATGTAACAAAGTAATTTAGCATACTTACCCTAAATCATGTAAAAATCGTGGAAAAATTTTATGTAAAGTTGTATTTGAATATATATGACTAACATTTAAATAATTCACAATGATGTTCCTGTAACTTCTTCAAACGATGCATTGAGACATTGTTAGGTTGATCGATACAGTTATTTTTGGCTTAGTTTATGAAATATTAATTTTGTAGGAAATGATGTAAATAGAGATTTTCCGCTGGGAATAAGTAGGTAGGACCTTCCCCTTTATACCTTCCCACTGATATCTTTAAAAATGGGTATAATTTGAGTATTTTTGATTATATATGCTTTAATGAACTGAATATTAATGAATTTCACAAACTATTTTTGAAAAAGATAAATCTAGCAAAAAAAAAAAAATAATAAATATAAAATAAATAATATAAAGGCAAGTGATTGAGAGTGTTTTTTCCTGCTAGATTTAAAAATATGAAGTTAATTGAGGATAAAATGATTTTTGAGTTCAGCAAACTGGATGTTTCTAAAACTAAGCAATACCCTGGTCTAAATTTCGCTATACTACAAATGCATGGCAGACAGGGCAAGGAGTTCTCCAGTGTGGGAAATTCGTCCGTCCGGCGTGGTCCTTTTTTTACCTCCCTTATATATATACGTTATTATAGTATATATATTATTATATAGTATAGTATATATAAGTATATAGTATATATAATATATATATATATATAGTATCATTATATATGCACTACTATTAGTATATATATATATTATATATAGTATATAGAATATATTATATTATAGTATGATATTAGTAGTATACGTAATATATATAGTATAAATTTAATACTATATATATAGTTAGTATCGTATAATAATAGATATATATTATTTAATATATATATATAATATATATATATATATATATATTGTCTGATTTAATTACCCCTTTTGAGAATGGTTTCACAAATCCAGCTATATCAGGCTCCAATTTTGGATATTTGAAGTAAGCAGAATGGCGATCAGTTAAAATTGGTTCACTAAAATCTATTGCTTGTAGTCTGTCCACAGTGATACTT
>JABUQX010028478.1:30000-37080 GCA_015478945.1 Trachelipus rathkii | reverse complement strand
AGAACACTCACGATTATACATCCGCTTAACCAACTACTAATCATTCATCCTTTCCACAATGACCAAACCATCTCAACATACTTTCATTATTCTCTCATTACCCCTTTCTTCACACCACAAGATCTCTAATACTTTCATTCCTCATTTTATCAATTCTTCTCACACCTAGCACACCCCTAAGATTGTCCATCTGAACACATTGAACTTTAGATCTATACTTCTTATTCCAGACCATAATCTCACTACTATACAATAACACAGGTAACAACATACCCTCATGTAAGACCCTAGCGCACTCAAAACTTAGTCCCTTTACATCCACCAACGATTTAATTGCACCAGCCACCTTCCTGCCATTCACAACTTTCCTACTACACTCCCTTTTCATCCGTCCCTTCTCATCCAACATATCCTAAATATTTAAACTCAGACACTTGTTCCAGCTGCTCACCATCTAACATAACTTCACACTGAGGAGTGTCCTCACTCACAACCATAACCTTACTCTTATCCACGTTTACTTTCAAGCCCCTCCTTTTACACACCCTGCCAAATCTCTCTACCAATCCTCTCAAACTCTCTTCAGATTCGCCACACAAAACCAAATTATCCGCATATAATAGGGTAGGGCACCCTCCACTCATACTCCATTCTCATCATTCTAACACCATTTCCCTGCCAATCCCCACATCAATTCTTTCATAACCCCATCCATGATACAAATTGAATAACCAAGGAGACCATAACACACCCTGTCTTCTCCGCTATTAATCTAAACCAATCACCATTGACAGCACTCCATTTATTTTACACACGCTTCACTATCGTCCATACATACTTTGATTCCATTCAGAAGCCTACCACCAACACCATTATCACTAACACCTGCCATAAAGCTCCCTATTAACTCTATCATACGCCTGTTTGCAAAATCCATAAACCTAAATACTATTTTAATTTTTCTTCACCACTCATTTTCCAATCATTGTGTTTCAGTCAATGTAAATATAATGATCCAAACATCCTCTTATATATATATCTATTATTATATATATATATAAATTCTTCCAAATACATTGGAACATAATATATATATATATAATATAATATATAGTATATATATATATATATATATATATATATAGTATATATATATATATATATATTATCTGACTCGTGCGAGAGGACGCTGGTTCAATCGTCCGCGCGTAGCAGTCTGAATTTTATCTTCCTGGGAGGCAAGAATTTTAAACTCGGCTGCCGAAACACTTGGTGGGCGACAGACTTGGGATAGCCGGCCTTAAAGTTCGATTTCCCTGTAGTCCCCTTGTGTTACCCTCTGAGAAGGGGATTAAGCACTTTAAAAGGAAGTTTTAAGTTTTTATATAGATATGTGCATCTCGATATCAATTATCTATTATATATATGTATATATATATATATACATATATATATATATATATATATATATATATATATATATATATATATAACATAGTATAAATAGAATTAATGTATGAAGATTGAGAATGAGATTTTGTATTTAAGAAGAGCATGGTTTCATGATCCTTATGATTTACTTAATGAGGTAAATATTTTGTCAATTTACATGAGTAACTTTTATTAATTTTATTATTTATTCGTTTCTTTAGCAAAAAATACACCAGCAAAGAATCGGTCCGAACAGCCTTTGCCACCAGGAGCCAAGAATACGCCCATAGATATTTCCGTATACCTTTTGTCAGACCATCAGATCAAACACAGAGGGGATAATCTACAAGGAGAGAGGGATGGTAAGATTAGTGATTGTACGTGTCTAGTTTTTTAGGGCTGGTCAGAAATGCAAAGTTAAGTTCAAGTTATTGCAAATCCTATTGTAATAAAAATATAATAAATTTTCTTATTGGATATTTTTTAAACATAGACAAAGAAATATGAATGTTAGAGTAACTAATTTTGGTCATCAAATTGATGGATATGTCTTCTCGCTGAAGGCAAGGGCCGTATGTCGAAAGACTTGGAGAGATCCATGAAAAGAAAGTGGTTGACAGGATAAAGTAAATGCTGAAAGTTAGGAAAAGGTCTAGAATGTTGTGTCAATTCCTAAGCAATCTGAGATTACTAATTACTCAATATTATTTTTGATTGAGATTTACCAGGCAAATTCATCTACAGTATTGTTCGAAATCTACAATTTTGTGACCAATACATATTTAAGCAATTGGTCATAAAATTGTAGATTATGATTATAAATAAGTGCTTATTCTTATAGACTTGGCACCAAAATTATAAACCCATTCATACATACACAGACATTGTTTCACATTTTCATTCAGATCATTTGGGTATGAAGCTTTCCCCACATTCTATGAAAAGATTTTCAGTGACCATCAAAACTTAACCTTAAACACATATGATTTTTAAGGTCTTCTTACACAAATACATGTTTTTTTTTTTGTTTTTTTTTACTTTTCTTAGTCAAAAAACTAATGTTTTACAACATCCTGGATAAAGAGTCCAACGTCCTTGTTATATTGCTCTTGCAATTCGATAACCAAGCTGAGAACTTTCGAAAGAAAAATTTGATTTCCTTGCCAAGTTCAGATATAAAGAATTTTACTCCGAAAATTCTTTGAACAAATTCTGGAATTCTTGAGAATGAAATTAGATTTATAAAGTGAGAAAGTTTCACTCTTAAGCCATTTATGATGTTTTGTGTGATGTTTGTTAGTGCTGTTGAGGTGTAGTGGGATTTTTTGAAGCCATGTTGGTGGGTTGGGGAGTGAAAGTGTGGCAGGATTTTGGTGACAATGATCTCCATTAGTTTGCACAGGGAGGAAAGGAGGGATATGGGTCGATATGAAGAAGGGAGGTAAGGGTCTTTTCTGGGTTTTAATTTGGGTATAATTATTGCCTTTTTCTAGTGTGGAGGGATGATAGTAAAATGCATGCTAGTTGAAAATATTTGTAAATGGACTGAAAATATGTGGTTGGTCCAAGCTGTTTAATGGAAGGGTTTGAAAGTAGTCTGGGGCCAGAAGTTGCGGGAGTTTTTTTTAAGAGATTTTGATAAAGTGAAGGCCATTTCTTGTGTGGTTGAATGGGGATGGGGGGGGGGATTGATTTCTAATTTTGTTTTTTTAAGGTTGCTTATTTTTCTATTTGAGTGAGTGGGCTTGTGGGAGATTTTGGATATTGTTGTGCAAGGATATTGCAGTGTTGTTTGGGGGAGGAGAGGGAGTTATTTTGTCCTCTTAATTCTTCGTTTGTGGGTGAGGGACGCTTCACTACCTGCCAAGCTCTTTTTTCTTCAGGCCCCCCCCCCCCATGTGTTCATTTAGGTATTTTTTGAATTTTTCTGTTTGGATGGAGATGAGATTGGAAATTTGTGTTTAGGGAGTTAATTTGGTCTGTTGGATCTGGGGTATATAATTTTTTTAATATCTAATGTTCCTTTGTTTTATCAGGTTGCAGATTTCAGGTGTTAATGAGTGGTTGTAGTGTTTTCTATGGACCTTTGGTATGAAAAGATTGGAGGCTTTTTGTATTACTTTGGTGAGTTTGTCTATGGTCTTATGTAGGGAGAGGGAGTTGTTGATTTCCAGTAGGGGTAGGCGAGTTTCTATGTATTGGGTGATTTTTTGCCAATTTGCCTTTTTGTAGTTTGTAAAAGTTGTAATTATTTTGGGATTGAATAATTTTGTTGTTGTATATGTGATTATTATTGGGACGTGGTCTGATGGGAGAGATCTATTTCTGTGCTCAATGTTATATTAGCGAAAAGAAAAGGAGAGGAGAAAGTGATGTCTGGGGATCTTTGTGATTGGTTAGCTTGTCGTGAAATTCTGGGGGGAGGTTTTTGTAATTTAGTATATTTATGGTATCAAGTTCATCGAGGATGTGAATTCCTCGGTTATCTGTGAGGTGTTCCCTGTACCAGGTTGTGTGATGGGCGTTGAAGTCGCCTCTTATTATTAGGTTGTTGAATGTATTGATAGGATTTAAGTTAGGTTTGTAGTTGTTTGGACAATGTTGAGATGTGGGGTGGGGGATACATATGTTTAATATGTTATGGGAGATATTAGCCATATAAATCGCACGGGTTGGCTTTCTCAGGGTCAGAGGACCCCTCTCCCCCCCCCATCCTGTCCGTTTTGTTTTTCCTGTGATCCTCTTACTATGGCCCATATATTTGTCTGTTGCGAAGCAATCTCAGCCATTCCTTTCCGGAACAGCCTTCCTCATATTTATCTGATTCCCCTCACTTTCGAAGGAACAGTTTTTGCGTTCCTCCATGAGCTGAACATTCTTTATCAATTATAAACCTCCTAGTTCCGTTTATTTTTCTCGTTTTGTGTAGGCACTTCCCCTGTTGCCAGTTCTATTGACAGTATCGCTTTTTTTTTTTTTTTTTTTTTTTTTTGCGTGCTGTGGTGGTCCCTGTATACATACTCAAAAAAATATATATTATTATTATTTATTAGGTGGTACGCCCACTTCGAAGGCGAATGGATCGCACGTCAGATGGAATTACATCCGAATAAAGCTCCTATTGTTCTTGTTGCAGGTATTTGGGACCTTTTATTATTGAACTTATTCGGTAACATAATTGAGAAGAACATTTTTTCTCATTATTTTAATTAAGCTTGGATAATTTATAGTTCTGGACATTTAATATATAAAGTTTACTTATTCACTTATTGTATTCACCCTTTTGTAGGCATGGATGACATGCAGATGTGCGAACTGAGCCTCGAGGAAACGGGTCTTACCCGTAAGAGAGGAGCCGAGATTCTCGAGCACGAATTCGAACGTGAGTGGCAGCGACACGGGGGCAGACCCTTTCATATGAAAAATGGACATCCTGATGTTGTTGCAGTGGCTTCCCGCCGCTAGAATTTAGGACGAAAAATACCAGATAGAAGAGAATGTAGGGAATTGTCGGATTGTGCCGAAACCCTCAAAAAATTATTTATTATTATTATTATTAATATTATTATTATTATTATTATTATTATTATATTTGATTTTTTTCAGCTATTTTTGCATCTTCCTGGCGGTAGCTGTGTTAATGTAAATATTATTATTTCTAATATATATTTTGAAATTTGATGATTAGGTTTATTTATTTCATATATATATATATATAATATATATTATAATATTTTATATTTATTATATATATATATATATATATATAATATATATATATATATATATATATATTATATATATATATATATATATATATATATTGTGAGAGAGAGGTGTACTGGAACTGTAATTTTCCGTAAAATTAAGAAAATGGGGTCAGCCGGAACCAGAACCTACATATGGTAAACATGACCAATATGTGAAAGGAAACATTAAAATAGCTAATACACATGACATTGGAGTATTTTATGGTACTGTTTTAGTTTTACGTTTAAACAAAGGATGGCGCTAACTCAAGAATACATATATTTTAAAACACTGTGAAAAATGGCATTAGAGTGGTCTTCCTTTCTGATGTTCCTAGTTGATATGATCTCATGTACCAAGCTGAACGTTATCTCCATAAAACATCAGATTCTAAAGATGTGGAGTTGGAGGAGACTGACAGAATCAAGTGAAGAAGAATTAGATGAAGAAAAGAGCCTTAAAAGGTTAGTTTGTCCTTAGGAGTGTCACCCGTTATGCAATCGGTGCTTAAAATAGATTGAAAATATTTAAATATTTTTGACTAGAGGGCAGATATATTTAATACTTTATGAAGAGGCAAAATGGGTAGCATTCTTTACTTGTTAAATAACAGCACTACAATAATTTTGAGCTGAATAAAAAATTTGTAAAGACGTGAGAATGAGAAATTTTCCAATCCTTAAAAGCACTGTTTCCATCCATAGGGAAACGAGAACAAATGGATCGAGCTATAGAATATACAGGGTGAGGATTTAATAGTAGGAGGAGAAATGAATGTGCCCAACATGTCAGCGATCACAGTCTGAGTTTTTTGACGAGGCTGAGGAGATGTCTGTGATGAATCCGGTGTCACTTCAAAGAGTGGTAAGGCAGAAGCCGCTCAGTCTTCCAAATCATTTTATCAAAGTGCCACAAAAGACTTTCATATGATGTTGAATATATGAGAAAAAAAATTATTAATCTAACATACACCAAGTTAGAGAAGTACGAAAAAGGACAAGTATAAAATAACTTGTTTTGGAGGTAAGCATTTTTTTTTTTTTAAATGGTAAAAAATAAAAGTTAATTTTAGATAATAATATATATATATATATATAATATATAAATATATATATATATATATATATATATATATATAATATATATATATATATATATATATATATATATATATTATATATATAATATATATATATAATATATTACATCAGTTTAGGTAGCTACATTTTCCTATTAATACAATTTTTCTCTAATTCTTTCTTATAATTCTTAACTTTCATGATTCCTAATTTTTTGGGGTGTTTAAGATGTGTAAGAAGGAGGGTAGGAGTGGGGTTCAGGCAGACACCTAGTTAGGGGGTAGTGTGGGGCTCGGAAGGCACCTATAAGAGCACTCCTCCTGTTCATTCCTATCAAGTAGTTCCTTTACATGATTGCTTTGTGTTTGTACAGTTATTATTATTATTATTATTATTAATATTATTTGATAATAATGACATTTCACTTGAATTAAAATAGTTCATTAAACGAAATGAAAAGTATTTTATTAATGAAATTGTAAGTATTTAAATAAAATAAAAAAAGTCACTAGTAATCTTTATTTAAAACATAAAACGAGTCCATTTGTGTATAAAACATGCTTAAGCAAATTCAGAAAGTAAATAATCCCAGGATTTTTTTTAATAAGTGTATGTATGTATGTATGCGTGGTTTGTGGTCTTGGGCGAGTGATTCAAGGAATAAATATTAAACATTTAAGTAAAAGAGCAAACGCATTTGGTTATTAGTCAGCAGCACATGAATTTATAAGTTAATAATATTTCAATGCTCTATTGTACTAACTTAATTATTAGCAATAGGTTTGACAATGGAGAAAGGGAATTTATTGTGTAGACTTTA
>JABUQX010028478.1:0-27500 GCA_015478945.1 Trachelipus rathkii | reverse complement strand
GTGGTTGAATGTACTAAAAGCAAATGAATGATGAGGTTTCAAAAGAAAGATGCTTGGAATTATATAAGGAGGAAAAAAAGAATACTAAAAGGTGCATAAATTGGAAAAAAAAGAGGTAAATGAACAGTTTGGAAGGAGGATGAATGAGGACATACAAGGAGAATAGGAAGCTCTTCTGGAAGGGAAGCCGCGAAAAGGTTAAGAATGAGAATAAGGGGAATCTGCTTAGAAATAATGAATAGGGATGGTGGCTTTTGTAACGATGAAATGAGTGAGGGGAGTGGGAAAGAAACACTTCGAAAAATCTGCACAATATTACAGTATGATGAGGTGTTAGTGAATGTGTGTGGTTTTGATTGGTGCAAGAAGGAATAGGTATTTTGGGGAGAGGTATTAGTAAGGAGGAGGTTAATGGGTAGAAAGTGAGAAAGTTTTGAAGAATGGTAAATCTGCAGGTATAGATGCAATTACTTAGTGCAATGATCAAGAGCGGAGGCGAGATGGTGATTGATTGGATTTGAAGTTGTGTAATAAAGCGTTTATGGAAGGGTATAGTTCCAAGGGATGGAGGAGAGCGTAATAGTACCCTTATTATAAGGGTAAGGGGAAAAGGGGAATTGTAGAAATTATAGGGGAAATAAGTTTTTGAGTGTTGTAAGGAAGGTATAATGCTGGTATTTTGGTTGAAAGAGTGGCGCGAGTGACTGAGGGACTGGTTGGTGAAGAAAAGGTGCGTTTAGGAGTGGTAGAGGATCGGTGGATCAAATCTTTAACATTGAAACAAATGATTGAGAAAAATGGGGAGAAGAAGATAATTATATTTAGGTTTTATGGATTACAACAGGCGTATGAATAGAGTTAATAGGGAAGCTTTATGGCGGGTATTAGTTAGTGATATGTGATTTTGGTTGTAGGCTTCTGATGGAATCAAAAGTATGTATGACGATAGTGAAGCGTGTGTAAGAATAATGGTGTCAATGGTGAGTGGTTTAGGGTTAACAGCGGAGTAAGACAGGGTTGTGTTTAATGTCTCCTTGTTTGATTCAATGTGTAATACTGGATGGGGTTATGAAAGAATTCGAGGTGGGATGGCAGAAATGGTGTTAGAATGATGGAGATGAGTGGAGGGTGCCCTACCTATTGTATGCGGAGAATGATTTGGTTTTGTGTGGCGAATCTGAAGAGAGTTTGAGAGGATTGGTAGAGAGAAATTTTGGAAGGGTATGTAAAAGGAGGGGGTTTGAAAAATAAACGTAGATAAGAGTAAGTTTATGGTTGTGAGTGAGGACAGTCCTCAGTGTGAAAGTTATGTTAGATGATGAGCAGCTGGAGCAAGTGTCTGAATTTAAATTTTAGGATATGTGTTGGAATGAGAAGGGAACGGATGATGCAGAGTTAGTAGGAAAAGTTGTGAATGCAGGTAATTTGCTGTGCAATTAATCGTTGTGAATGTAATGGGACTTAAGTCTTGAGTTGGCGCTAAGAGTCCTTACATGAGGGTATGTTGTTACCTGTGTATTGTATGGTAGTGAGACTATGGGTCTGGAATAAGAATGTATAGATCTAAAAGTTAATGTGTTCAAGATGGCAATCTAGGAGGCATGCTAGTGTGAAAAGAATTAATAAAGTGAGGAATGAACGTTTAGAGGAGTTGTGTGGTGTGAAGAAAGGGGTAAAATTGAGAGAATAAATTGAAAAGTATGTTTGAAGATGGTTTTGGTTCATGTGGAAAGGATGAATGTAAGTCCGGTTGGTTAAGCGATGTATAGGTGGAGAGTGTTGTTTGGGACCGACCGCCTGGGAAGACCGAAGAGGAAGTGGATTGAGTCCGTGGAACGAATGTCGAAGGAGAGAAATGTGAAGTTTGGCAGAGGCGAGAATAAAGGTTGGTATGATAGGAGAGAATGGCGGGTTTTGATGGGGGCATGGTTGTGGCCACACCCTGGGCCAGGGGATGAACCCTTACATTGACGATTTACCATAGTGAGGTCCGTCGCGGTCCCGATGATGCTCTAGGGTGGAATTTTCTGTCTGTGACGATTCTTCTTCATCTAATTAAATGTAACATGAGGGGTTGGGCGTGTGTCGGGTAGGGTGTAGGCTGGTGCTTTGTTCTTTTCGACCGTTTGTCCATGGTTCTCCCCCCCCGTCTACCTTTTTTTGCTTTTCTTTCCGATGCTTGTAACGAGCACCTTACCGCCAATCTTGGGGCAAGAGGAAGGTGAAGAAAGAAAGATATATATATATATATATATATATATATATATATATAATATATATATTTATTTATTTTTTTTTTTATAATATGTATAATATATAATATATATATATATATATATATATATATATATCTCTGGCACGATTGGTATTATCTATATATATACCTTATAATTGTATATTGAATTTTTTATCGTTAATGGTAAATAACCATATTTTTATACCCATATAGGGATAAATATTCACTTCATTATTGTTTGAAATTGTTATCGGTAATACTAATCGAGTAAGGGAAAACCTTTAAAATATCAATTTAATTAAAAATAGGAACAAGGTTATGAAAGTTTTTAAAAATATTTACATTTGTAGCGATATTAAAAAATTGAAAAATATATATTTAGGTTTGTAGAAACTTTATGAAATTTGAATTTTCACACCAATATATTTTGGAAATAATTAATTTTTATTGAATCAAGTAAGGTTTTAGCATTTTCCCAAAGTTTTTTTTAAAGAGAAACTGAAATCTTGTTTGCTTGAGCTTTATTTGTCCTTGACATCATAAATACTTTGACACGGTGAAATGTAAGTGGATAGTTATTGTGCACTTGTTTATTGATTACAGCTGATTTTGCTGTAATTGTTGGAGAACAGGCAGCTGATTATTATTTTTACTACTATTTGTAGTAGTAATTGTGAATTTTTAAAGTCTTTGGGCAAAATATTCTTTTCTGGTTATTCTCAGATGAGTTAATAAAACCCTATCTTGTTAAAAATAAAATTCAGAGTTTTGTAAATATTTTTGTCTATGTTTTTTGAATTTCAAAATGAATCATAGTATCAACATCGACGTTTTGTTAAAGAATCTGGAGTAAAATATTCTTAAAATGATCTTACCCATTGCATTACTTTCAAAAGTACGAATGTAAAGCTATAAGCTTTGATTGCCTTTTTCACTTTGTTATTTTGTATTACCTAAAGGAGCCTCAATATTTTTAATTAGATTTACTTACCTTCAAACATATAACAGTTTTTCCTTGTTAAGAACTGGGACAGCTTCAATAGGCCCATCTGGCTTCTCATTGTCTGTATTCTTCTTATGTCCTCCATCCGATATTAACTTTCACCTTTGAAACAAACTTTTTATAAATTAAATCCCTAATTATCAGTAATCTTATCTCATTTTGTAATTGCGTGTAATTAGATCAATAATTGGTGACTAGGAAGTTGCAATGTTATTAAAAAGAACACATTATATATATTATTTCTAAATATATTAAATTTGAACGAAAAGTATTAGGAAATTTTTGTAGGATGTTATTTATATACTGTTCAAAATTTATAAAAATTCTAAAATTTTATCAAATGTTAATTGGTGGTGTTTTTTACGTTCTCCTCTGTAATGATAGAAATTGACCCTTTGGTGTGCCTTTGTGTGATGTGTCTCGGTTTTTCAATGTTGAAAAGTAAAGAAATATTTTAATGTTTTAACAGTGAGCTTAGATAAAATATTTAAGGTTATTCTAAGGTAATATATCTAATTCTAACTAAGGTGGCTGGTTTATTTATTCTTTTGCTTGACATGGTCTATCTTTTGTTGATGAGGGCTAAATTTTTGTCTGTGATAGACAACATTTAGCCAGTTGATGTGATATGTTGGTTGGTTATGTATTTACCCAACATTTTAAGTTTCCAACATTCCATTCATTTAATATTTACACATTTGATGTACATGCTACTTAGTAATTATTATAGCATTTATCTTAAAATTAAAGATGGTGCTCAACTATTCTGCTTTTGGTTTTGAGCTTATGAAGATTATAATTTCTATTTACAATATTTACTTCTAATAGATTTCTTTACACTGTTTTATATTATTCTGTAAGTAATGACACTTGATATGAAATATCGGAAATGAGACATAAAACCTATAATATAAAATACATTCCAGTTATAGCAAGGTTTGTGAATTTAACAGATGTATCTCTTTGAACGCATTGAAATGGCATCTGGTACTAAGCTGAGGTAGATGTTTAACAATGAAACATGGTGGGCATTAATCTCGGATATTATAGGTTCGTGCACCCCGATAGCATTCATTACCGTCAGTTAGCAAATAAGCCCCAGAAGCTCAATATATAACACGTAAGATATATATATAATACTATAGGTATATCGTACCGACCGACTCACGGCTGATATAGATATCCTAATAACTATATAGTATAGTATATATATATTATTATGTATTATAGTATATACTAGTTAGAACTTCGCCACACAATCCTTCAAATTAACATTCAAAAAATTTTTTCAATAAATTTGATCCTTAATTTCTTGGAATGTAGTTAAATGGCTAACTATATTGCTGTAAGATTCTGTAAGTCAGTAGTAATATAGTAACTACCGCATACATATACCTAATAGACCAAATGATATATATATATTATAGTGATATACTCAAGGTATAGGGTGATACCGGTATATATACTGGCTATACCGTACCTAGCAATATCACTATATTACCCATATACGATATAGGTATATATCAGTATATATAGTTTTATGGAATAGGCACTAGTATTACCTTTTTATTATAATTAATATTCATATATTCTTCTATAGAAAATAAATATTAATACATTTTAGAAAATGTGTTTAATAGGCTTTGCATTTAACTTTTAAATAAATAGAAAAGTGTCTTTACTTCCGCATTCTCTTCAACATCAGAATTTTTTTCCTCTTTTTATCTATTTGCGTCTGAATAACTATTATGATTATTAGATTTATTATTATTCACTATTATATATCTAGTTATACTACCCTATTATGTGATTATATTTTGTTATTTATATACAATGGGTCTTATGCAAGAGTGATTATAAATGCGTTAATTTTTTTTTATTAAATAGAATCTGCTTTGTACCATTTTTTTTATTGTTTATTCCTTTTAGTGTGGGGAGAACACTTTCTTCTGAGAGTGTCACATCTGCCAATTTTATCGTGGTAAGCGGCGTTCAAAATATGCCTTGTGGAATACGGCGAATAGCACAGCTGACAATAATACTTATTCAAGTTTTCATTTGATTTACCCATTTTTATTATATTTCCTCTCTTTTGTGTTTATTGGTTGCGCAGCCTCCTACTTTCTTCCCTACGTACCCTAACCTTACCTAACCTAACCTATGGTACGTATCTCCATTCTGTTTAATATGTTCCCTTGATGTTGAAAGTCCCTTCACGGATAAGGTTACAGGCGTATATAAAATTAAGGTCTTCGCTGTGTTTTTATTTGTTGTGTTGAACAGCGTTCTGAGGGGAAAGGACCGCAGAGAGGTAGCATGAAAGTGGCGTAAGCGGCCGCCATGTAAGGCACTCTTGAACTGAGCGGCGATTGATTGTTAGGAAGAGATCTGATTTTGATATAACCACTAAGGGAAAGGCTTGTTTTGCCACTTGGGTATACAAATGAGACCCGGGCTTAATCACGTTCGGATGTGTGGTGCGATGCGGAGGGCGTCTGAGCGCGAAGTTTCGTGGGAGGCTGCTGCTGCGGAGTCATCGTATCTGCTGTCACCTAATGGGGAGGAGTTTCGGGTTCGGGGGTTGTGCTGGTAAACGGTTGAACCCAATATGCTGGATTATCCGCCACAATTTCAAAGTTATTCGACAATTGTGGTGGACGTAGAAATCACATGAAATGTCAAAAAACATAGTGTTTTATCTCAAATGAAAATACAGAAGCCAAATCAATAGAGACAGAAAACACATGAAATCGACCGTTTTATGGTCCTCAGAAAGCAAAAGTTGGTTGCATTTTATTTGAGTGATACATTGTCATGAAATGAAAGAAATATTATGAGCCAATGTTTCTGGTCCTCCGCGACGAATAACCAAATTCTCCATAAGCCAAAATCGAAAGCCAGCCCTTTAGCAGAAGGTAAAACGTTAATTGTTTTTTGCAAGTTACTTGGACAGATACTCGAGGAAAGTTGGGTAAAATTTTTGCAAAATAGATGGATGTCAGAAAGGATGTCCAATGTAATCGAATCCCGCTGATGGAGTTAGTAAAATCTACCTGTGACTCATTCATAATTAATTAAAGATTATTGCATTTCCTGACTCCGAGAAATGTTTTTTAGCTCTCAGAGAAATATGTTTATGATACGCGATTCCGGGATGGAATTAAAGTTGGGCGAGTAATTTTTGGAGTTTGGAAACGACGGTTATTCCTGAAGGCGGCGTCCCTCTGGCGAATAACACAAGAACGAGCACATCTAAACCAAGGTTTGTTTGGTTTGGTTGAAGGGAAATAATATGGAATACACGCCTCCAAGCCAGAGAGAAACACCTTGATAATTCACTCAGCACACTCCGAGGGACCCCTCCCCCCACGAAAACAGTAGTCGATTCTATTTGAAATCAAAGCAGTCTGACCAAGAAGTATTAGACACGGTAACACCGAAGGGCCGATCAAATCATTCTCCTAAGGGTCCTTTCTCTGCGTAAGACGAACAAAAATTAGAATTGAAGCAAATTCAGAAGGTGATCGGAGGAACCCAGAGAGAAAAATAGTTTAACAGAATAGGGAGAAGGATTAGAATGTTGGGTTCATCTTCAGCTCGAGGTCATTCTGGATAGAAAAGTAGTCGAGTTCACCAAGTGCATCTTGAGAATTAGAGGAAAGCCATTGGCTGTGGTGAACATTGAAAAATCACCAAGGAAATGATGATTTCGGATAAGAAGGTAAAGGAAATAGAATGTGTCTAATTTGAAGAGTGGGGTTATCTTATTGAGGAGAGGGGTATTTATGCTCCGGCGTGTGTGGTGGAGCTCGGTTTCTGGCGAGGTTTTGCGCCCTTAGGTTTATATTTTTAGTTTTTATATTTCATCATTGTGTTAATTAATATATTTTGATGTTCTATACTTGTGCAGGTGCTGAATGTTTTTGGAAGTCTCATGGGAAAATTAAAAAGAAAAATAGCCTTTAATAGAAAGAAGAGTCTCACCATCCGTCGGGCTCCCATCCCGGCCTCTTCCTGGCTGCTTCCAGCAGGGTTGTGGAGTCGGAGTCGGTAGTTTTGAAGAGAGAGGAGATCGGAGTCCAAGGCAAATTTTTGAAAAGGGTGGAGTCCGAGTCTCGGTAATTTTGAAAGAGGGTGGAGGTCGGAGTCAAAGTGCCGAGTCGAGTTCTACTGGGATGGAGTCGGAGTCGGTAATTATTAAGAGGTGGTGGAGTCGGGAGTCGGTAATTTTCAAGAGGTCGGATCGAGTCGGAGTCGAAAAGAGGGTGGATCGGAAGTCAGAAAATTTTGGAACGGACTCCACAACCCTGGCTTCCAGTCTAGTATCCAACAGGGGACTTCGACGCCCTTGTTGACACCTTCAAAAAAAATACGTTTGCTACTAGATGTCAGTGAATCTTAACTTAGAATGCTATAGACTGTCCGTTTCTTGAGGCAATGCAAGACCTGAATAAGTTTGCTTAGAAAAACTGCATTTCAAAAATTTAAAGTTCTGTAGGTTCAGCAAACAATCTTTAAGTGAATCCGTTAAACTGGCACTGTTTAAAAATAATTAAAGGGATAAGCCATCGCGTCTCTCATTTCAGATCTTTCCTATTAGTCGACAAATTATAATCAGCTCTTGAACTTCGAGATCAAAGAAATTTATTTAGGACGAAAAATTTTCATTGATAGAAACAACGTAAAAAAAAATAATTACGTATAAAACCGGCATTTACCCAAATATAATTGCGCACAAAGAGAGTTTATAACCATTGATATTCTAGAAACAGTAATATAGATTGAGGGTATATAACATCAAAATATTTGACGGAGCATACAGGCATTCAGCAGCCCTACTTACGTCACATAGTGTTAATCAAATTTAACCTAAGTGTACGTAAAGAAGACTTAACTCGCAGTTGACACACTAAATCATCGCGTGATTTAAAATCAATATTCGATAACGTTTAATGAAGTTATCCAAAAATGTTTTAAAACATCACAATTCATAATAACAGGTCAAAATTTCAAAAAAGTCCCTCCCCATAATACTTTTTCGAAATTTAAAAAATTATACTCGTTTTTCACTAATATCAAACTTAAAAAATCACATGAAAATCAAGGAACCAAGAATGATCTTAAAATCTAATATAGACTGACCCAATTCTGCTTTGCAGAAAGTTTAATACTCATACAGTAATACTAATGTGGTTAGTGAAATGAACTTCTCATTAGTATTAATTTCTGTCCACTTCTTAAAATCAAAACTTGATTTCAAAATCATTTAATTTTGTTCATCCAAAGTCATGTGAATGAACCCAATTGCAATCTTTATCAAACGTATGAATTAAGAATTAAGAGGTGGTACTAAAATAACATCTATGCAGCAAGATTCGCAAGTACTAAACTTGACTGCAGAATCACGCTGTCCTTGCGACTTGAGTAGCAACTTTCTTTCAGTTGCAAAGTTTGCAATAAAAGAAGTTCATATTACTGCTCTTTGTAAGCAAAGGAAAAGTCCACTCTCA
Organism: Trachelipus rathkii; assembly: GCA_015478945.1. Classification (NCBI taxonomy): domain Eukaryota; kingdom Metazoa; phylum Arthropoda; class Malacostraca; order Isopoda; family Trachelipodidae; genus Trachelipus; species Trachelipus rathkii. The sequence goes on along the minus strand of JABUQX010028478.1, from coordinate 18,751 downwards.
CAAATGTATGTCTTAGTTATAGCCAAAGTACCAACAATTTATATTTGTTAGAAATCAATTACCATATAAGGGTCGTAGAGGTAAAGTTTCTAGAGGTAAAGTTTCGACTTCACTTCGATCTTCCGTCGACTGTGGTTCACAAAGGCCTACCTTCTAAAAGAGGTTGACCAAAACTCAATAATATCTGTAGAGAATCATCCGAAAGCACTCAATACGATATAAAATCCTATTTAGGTGTTACCACCGCAGTTTTGATAAAATAGTTTCTGATGTATACTATGGACCATACTTCGCTTTACCCCTTCCTCTCTTGGATTCGATAGAGGGAGGCTTCAAGCTAAGTAATATGACGAATAAGTTGTAAGATCAGGGCTCTACTAATTAAGAAACAAATCGTATACAAATTGGCTGATTCTGGCTAATAAAGAGTCTTAATAACTCAATTTTAATTTGGATGCCTTAATAGGCATTGATTTGATAGAGTATTTCCTTCAACTATAATTGATTAAATGTATGAGTGCATCTGCTTTTAAGTTAAGAGTTGGTTCTATTAACCTTATTTAATCATTACATAATTTTTATATCAATAATTTCAAATAAGAGAGTTTCAAATCCACCGTCAATGGTTCAAAATCAAAATCATAATCATATTCATAAATCTAAATCAAAATCAATTGCAAGTGACTTTGGATTAATGCAGTACTTGAATCCGATACTTCTTATTTTAATGCCTTTAAGCACAATTCTACCTAACTCCAGAGCTAGAGCAAGGATTAGAGAAACATGTTCAAATTGGAGTCCTTATTAGGTATTGAAAAGGGTATGCATAATAATAATCTGAAATGATGAACAAGATGAAGATTCAAAGGTTGGTTATAGAGTTCAAAGTACGGAAAATTATCATTAATCTTCCATAATGAAGACTAAACTTCCCTTGTTGCTTCAAACTATAACATTGACTCTTATCAGTACTTATAGAGTTCATCGAAATATATTAGAAAGAAAAAGATTTAGTTAAAGCCTATGAGATGTCTTTCCGCAACAACTAGCAGCTGATGATATTATTGAAGAGTTCAGAGTATGAGCTCCCTCCGAGTATAAAAATTATTTTGGATTCCTCACAGACCTGAATTAAAAACGTGATGAACAGGTATCAAACAAAGTCAGGCCATGTGTTTAACTGTTCTCTTGAAATTAACTCCTTTCCATTGTTAGGAATATTTATTCTTGTATTAAACCTTCCTTATTTTGCTATTAAAAGGGCAAGGTCCAATTTTTTGCTGGGGGCTGCCCCAGTTTTCACCCCACCTAAAAATGGACATAAAATTCGAAATATTTCAGCTGATTTTTGACTATATAACACCAAAATGTAGCTTTTGCGCTCTTAAGAACGTTGGGGTCGTGTTTTCTGTGGACTAATAGTCATAATTCAGAATTTTCAATTTTTCAAAATCCATGTATTTGAGTATTATCATATAACTTTACAGTATTTTTGCGAAATGACTGTCATAACATGAAATATCGATAGATGGGTCTATTACCTACAATAGACACATTTGTTTTTCGAATTGTTTAGTTTTGTGCTCAGCGTTGTCCAATTTCAACCCATTTGTTTTTTTATTTGAATTTTTGAAAAATTGACATATTTTCTTTTCTACCCATCCGATCAACATCAAATTTTCAGGGCTTGATGTAGTCGGGCAAGATGCATCTTTTTTACTTAGATAATTTTTTGTATACTCATAGAAAATTTTTTAAATTTTCAGAAAACTTTTTTTTTTGGAAAATTCTGTTACCAAAGAACAAATCCCAAAACTAATGTATGAAGAAATTATCTACGTAAAAAAGATGCACCTTGCCCGACTGTAAAAGCCCTGAAAATTAGATGTTGATTGGACAAGTAGTACGTAGAAAAAAAAAAGTATGTCAATATTTCACTTTCAAATTAAACAAAAAATGGTTGTGGAAATTGGAACAACGCTGCACGCACAAAAACTAAAAAAGTCGAAAATGGAATATCGTACTTTATTGGAGTAATGGGAACCCATCTATGCTAATTTCAGAGTTTGAAGTATTTCGCAAAAATCAAGAAAGTTGATATGAAAATAGGTAAAACATGCTCTTTTTTTAGAAAAATGTTGAAAATATCTGAAGTCAAGTCTGTAAACTCATTACTGAAAATCTGATGAAGAAGAACCCTTAAATACAAGAATAGAGATTTCTGATTTATATAGTCAAAATCGGCCGATAATTCCGAATTATATGTCCATTTTGAGGTGGGGCATGAAAAACTGGATCAGCCCCAGCCAAAAATTGGCACCTGCCCTTATTATAGACTTTGTTAATTGAACAAGGGATTTCAAAATGGGTTTACAAAATTTAAGAGATATTTTCTATCTCTATGTATTTTACACTATGATTTGGAGACATTAATTTGGCCTTTGGCTAAAAATTGTTGGCTTGGCAACAGCCGAAGCATGTTTTGAAAAAAAAATATAAATCAAAGACGCATCGAGGATCAGAGTTTTGAGCACGTCTAGAAGTTAAAAATGTAGCTGTCGCGCTATAACAGTGCTATTATTTCGATATAGTTCCATTTGCCAGAAATAACTAAGTTTTATTTATAGTTAGTTGATAAGTGGATAGGCTTGACAATCCTGTACCTTATAAAAGATAGAGATACGCTTGATCCAGCTTGAATTGGGCTAGGTTTCTATGATGCCAAGCTAGTACTAACTCTTTATATTCTGACATTTAGCAGGGCTGGTTGTTAGTATTCCGATCGTATATCTCTTAATTCTAATCCCTCTTAAGCCTTTATCGCCCGATCCTTGCTCCTTAAGTTGGGGTACAACCCTCTCTTAGTAGGTAATCAGATTATGATAGCCTTAAGCTTTAAACTTTGACTACCTATACCTTACTTCCTAATAAAGCTTTCACATAAAAAGGCGCGGCATACCAAGTAAATTACTAAGAAAACCATATCTTTTCAAGCTATATCATACTTGTAGGATTATGTATTAATTGATTTAAACTGCTAATTGTTAAAAGCTGATTACTTTTTTCTCAATTGAAAAGACGTCTCAATTTTGAAGGAACAGTCACAACTGTTCTATTTACCACCTTATCGGTAATTCTGCAAGACATATTATCCATACGATCTCTAAACTTGAGGCAGCTTATACGGGACCAGATCTTATACCTTCCTTATTAGGAACATTTATTCCGGTTCAGATCAAATCAGTTAGATATTCTATCAGATATAAAGCCAAGCCTTCCTTCGATGATTAAGTTAAAATCTATTGAAGTCCGCAATCGCTTTTGCTTTTTTTGAGAAGTAATGGTTCAGTTAAAGGGTTATCGATACTCAACCATTGTTTTTGGTTCACATCCTCACCTTTTATCCTCAATTATATCATCAAGCATCATTGCTCAGTCTTATAAGGATGATTGTATGTACTCATTATCTATTGAAATAAAGTTGTTGTGATTGAATATTAAGGATTGATGGTCAATGATTCAGAATATTTAAAGGAAATTGATGGTAAATGAAAGAAAAAGGATTTGAGGATGGTAGGTTTCCATCAGTACCGTAGGTTATAAATTGATCAGAATTAAAGGTTATGGGAGAAGAGGGTAGAATAGTTCAACATCAGGAATCAGAAGATAAGGTTCTTGGATATCTTTTTATTCCTTTTACATAAGTTAAAACTAGCAAAATTTTCAATTAATACTGACTCAAATACCAAAAGATGGTTGTTATCAGCTGTGTCCAAGGTTTTTGACCCATAAATATCATTTTACCTGGAACTTTCAAGAGGTCGGTCATTATAGGAAAAATTATTGGGCAACCTTAGGCTCTCATAGGGATGCAAACAAGTCTCTTCTGATGTTTATAGTTTCCTGGTTCCTCTGTGTTCAGATTTAAGTAAATTGCACATATTGAAATTGAAGGTGTGCTTCCTCACCTTGTTCCTCAAACTCTTTATTCGTATTTGTGATGCTTCAACATCTGGTTATGGTTTTGCAGTTTATAGTTTAGGTCAAGGCTTCTAGTTTAATATTTCAAAGACAAACTAGTAAATAAAGAATCTGAGTACTTCATAATTATTTTGGTTATTTATTTATTTTTAAGTGGATCAAACTGAAAAAGTATTTGAATTTGTTAACTTTTTCTTTTAGAGTATTAATATTCTCGCAAATGACTAAGATTTGTTCTTTCATGGCTCCTGTCTGGAGAGCAAAAAATAAAATATATTTTTGTAACAATATATATAAAAAAAAATTTAAAACGAAAACAAAAAAACAAGATGAGCAAGATACAAGGCGTATCTATTTCTGTATGCTTACAGTCAAACACTGCTGAAAACCCAGGCAGTTTTATTACCAGAGGTGATTACAACCTCTTACTTTTATATCGAAAATTACCATTAGTCTTAAGGCCTTCATGAAATTCTTCTTAGATACAATGCTCAATGCCTATTAGTTAAACTTAAATGTTGTCTGAGGCCAATAAGGAAAAGACTTTACAATGTCACACATCTGTGGTTGTTAGTCCTTGTTACCATATAAAGACTACTCAAGTGTGAATAGGCTTTATAAAGTAACTTCAAAATATTTAAATTTCATAGCAGGAGAAGGGCTGGATGAAGATTGTGATCAAGAAAGCTCCAACTCTATTGGTTGAAGATAATGCGGCAGGATTGTTTCTAAGGAAATATTATTTCTCCAAAATCCTAAAAAGGATGAAATTCCACTGCTAGTCAATCAACTTAATTTATTCATAGATGAAAAAGGCTTCATCCGATCCAAAGGGAGAATTGTCAAAACACTTTTAATTAATGACGATGTGATAAATCCAATTATTCTTGGCAAGGATCATCATCTCACTAGATTAATCATAGGAGATTTTCATTCTAGATGTCAACACTTGGGTGTTCAGACCACCATCAATAACAAATTCATCAGACTCCATGGCTCTGGAATTACCAAGCCAGGCAGGCTTAAAGATTTGTCCGATGTATAATCTGCAAAAAATTTAACAGTATACCCTTTAAATAATCAAAATGACTACTCCCTCATCATAGAGTTAATTTTGTGAGTTCTTTTGAGCATACGGGCTGACAGTTAATCACATCTTTTTATAAAGATTTTATTGATAAGGAACTTCAAAAATGTATCTATTTTAATTTACACCTGCCTAATATCAGGAGCTATCAATGTTGATGTCCTTCCAAATATTGTCCACTGATCCTTTTTTACTTTCATTCCAACGTTTCCACAAATATATATGGCATACCGTCCAATTTATACTCGGATAATGCCAGGAATTTCAAACAAGGCGGAAATATACTGTTAGAATCTTTGTCTTCAGATATGTTCTCTGAACATATGCGTATCAATAACATTCAAACATTACAAAATCCAATCTATTCCAGTTGGCGTGGGATCAGTTGGGAGAGAAATAATACGAAAGTTAAGGGATGTCTCCGTATAAAACAATAGGATAAAACAACCTTAACTTATTTTCAAATACTAAGATGTCCAAAAAGTAATTATGAATGTTATCAATTCAAGACCCTTAACCTATAGGTCATCAGATGATGATTTGGAAATTATTGCTCCAATTTCCTTTTTGAAGCCTTATGGCAATTCAAAACCCTCGATATTCAATAAGTTCCACCCCCATATTGAAACAGCTTCCTCCGTCACAACGAAGATTTAGCCATAAACTCTAACTGCTCAAGGTATGAGTTTTAGAGGACTTGCAGGAAATTATGGTTATGGTCTTATCTATAAATTTTGCGCCATACAAGTAAGAAATCTCTAATCAGTCAGAGTGGACCAACAAGAATTAAGGTTGGAGATATAGTTTCTGATTCACACACCTAACAGGCCTAGACCCTCTGGCATTTGGGCAGAGTTCTGGAAGTCATGTTGGTTATGACAATAAGAGGAGGTTAATGCTTGCCCAAATAAAATAGAGAGAAGATAATCCTTACCCATTTTAAGTACAGAGGAGATTAATCATTACCCATTTAATGAAGAGGAAATTAATTCTTATCCATTTTAAATACAAAGCAGATTAATCCTTACTACCAATGTTGGGTAGGAAGCAGACTATTCCTCACCCATTTTAAGTAAGAGGAGATTAATCCTTATTCCTTACCCAATTTAATTCTTGCCTGTTTTGCTTCATTATATTTTCCTAAGGCATATTGAATGTCATTTATATGCGAAAGGGATGAGTAAGTACTTGGCTTTAACATCGGCTGCACCACATAGCTTGGTTGAGAAGATACTCTATGAAACTGCCGGGCGAGCGATTCCTCTTTGAGTAATGCTTCTTGGCATTCCTCATCAACATCCTGAAGAAAACCGGTTGATTTTAATATAAGCTGACCAACCACTGTAAAAAGAAGCAGAAAACCAACTGGAGTACACACTGGAAAAAAAAATAAGAGTTGTAAATTTTAAAATATTTTTAATATTCTACTACATATTTTAAGAGTTACAACTTAATAATAATCAGTAATACTTACAAAGAAGAACAAGAACGCCAAGACAAGATATAAATGAATAGAGCAAAGGTAAGTAGAAGCTACCCCACACTTCTGAAACAATAAAACAAAAAAACTAAAAAATTAAATAACAGTAATAAAAATATACAGAATACATTTTCATTCATATTTGCTCTTTACCATAAGCAATAATATAATGGAACAATTTAAAATTACCTAAATTAAATAAGTTACCTATTATCTCTCTTTGATCATAGTAACCAAGAAGAAACCCTATCGAAACCCACACACCAAGCAGCAGTGCAACTACTAGACATAAAACTGTAACAGTTTCTATTATTCTTGCTTTTAATCCCTGAAAGAAAAGTCAATTAGTTTGCATTATATATAATATATATATATTATATAAAATCAAATGTATATTATATATAATATATATACTATATATATATATAAATATATATTTATATAATATATATATATATATATATAGTAGTATTAATATATATATATATTATAAATATATAATACTATACTAATATATAAAATTACTATATATATTATATATATATATATATATATATATATATATATAATATTATATAAAATCAAATGGTATGAAATTATTTTTCCCCTTTCCACCCCAAAAAAAAACAGGAAAATAAAAATGTTAAGCTACTTATCTTAGATCGAAAACCCTCTGACCTGTAAAGAAATATGGCAAATTGGGGAGTCCAATGAAGAGAGGACAATTCAGCGCACAAAAATATCATATTCCACAAACCTGAAATTTTACGAAAAATTAAAATAAAATATGGAAAAAAAAAATTATATTATAGTATATATATATATATATATATCAATATATATATATATATATATTATTATATACTACTATATAATATATTATATATATATATATAATTATATATATATATATATATAATAGATATATATATATATATATAGATTATATAATATATATATATAAATTATATATATAGAAAGGGCGGTAGGCTGGGCTTTCTTTTCATCTTGTGTCATATTCTTCTACTATTTTTTCTGTTTCCAGTGCATAGCACGCACCTTACCCCAGTCATTGGGGAAAAAGGTAGATGAATATATATATATATATAAATATATATATATATATATATATAATATATATATATATATAATATTATATATATAATATATACATATATATATATATATTCTATACGTCTATTACTTGTTTATTTATATCTATTTATATATATATATATCTTCTTCTTCTTCATCTTCCTTATATCTTTCCATAATGGGATAAGGTGCGCGACGGGCATCAGAAAAGAAAAGCAGTAGAACATGACAACAAGTCGAAAGAAAGCGCCAAGCCTTAGCCCCCGCAGTACCGATTAATTAGTGGGAACCCATCGACAGTCAAGAAAATCCACCCTAAAAGCTTCATGGGAAAGCGATGGACCTCTCACTATGGTAGATCGTCAAAGTAAGGGTTCATTCCTTGGCCCAGGTGGGCCAACACCATACCCCCTCACAAATCCCCCGCCATTTCACTCCTGTTATACCCTTTCTTCTCGCCTCTACCAAGCTCACTAATTTCTTCTCCTTCATAAACATTCGGTTTATGTGACATCTCATAAATCCTAACTTTATTCTTTCTCAGTCTTCCCAGCCTGAATACGGTTAATCTCTTTACAACACACTCGCCACTTAATACATCTCTGTACTTAAACCACCGACTATCATTCTTATCTCCTTATCCATATGACCAAACCATCTCAACTATACGTCCGCTTAGCCAATCTCTCATTTATCCACTTTCTTCACACCACACCTCTCTTAATATATATCTATATCCTCTTCTATTATTCATATTCTTTCTCACACCAGCACACCCCTAAGATTTGTCTCACATTCTAGTAAAACACTATTGAATACTTTAGATCGTATATACTTCTTATTTCTCAGACCATAGTCTTTCACTACTTATACGAATAAACAATCATACGTAACAAAATATCCTCATGTGTAATAAATCCCTATATAGCACACTTCAAGGACTAGTCTACCTTTACTTCATACCAACTGAATTTAATATGCACCAGCACTTTCCTGCCATACACAACTTTCCTACTACACTCTGCATCGGTCCGTTCCCTCTCATCCAACATTATACCCTAAATATTATTAAAACTTCTAGAACAAACTTTGCTCCAGGTATATACTGCTCACCATTCTAACCTATAACTTCACATACTGTGGAGGAGTGATTCTTCACTCACAACAATAATTCTTCTCTTATCTCCACGTTTACTTTATTCAATAAGCCCCTCCTTTTACACCTATTCCCTCTGTCAAAATTACTTCTCTATCCCTAATCCTCTGTTCATAAACGTTCTTCAGCATTCGCTCACATCATAAATCAATAAATCATCCGCATATATAATAGTAGTAGGGCACCCTCCACTTCATCTCCATTCTATCCACCATTCTAAACACTAATTTCCTTCCTATATCCCCACCTCGAAATTCTTATCGTATCACCCATCCATATACAATTGAATAACCAAGGAGACTTAACATCAATTAACCCGTCTTACTCCGCTGTTTAATAATCCTATAAACCAATATCGTCCAATTGACACCATTATTATTACTTAACATACTAACTCGCTTCAACTATACGTCGATGTAGCGTTCCTACAACATATTTGATTATCGAGTTCTGTGAAGTTTCCTATACGCAACCAACAGCCGATAGTATAAATCCACCAACACTTTGTCCACTACATGTAAAACAAAACGTCGTGTGCATCCTATATTATTATTATACTCTATGTGCGAGATCACAGACACTGTAGTTTGGATATTTTTTTTTATTTCTCCTATAAATATATCTAAATTTTTTTATATAAGAAGATTATGGTAAAATTTATTAATTTCATATAATTATATTAAATTTTAATTGATCCTTAATTACTTTAATGTGTGAAAAACTTTAACATCTATTTAAAAGTTCTGAAATTATTGTATTTTTAACAAATATTATACCAATTTTTTTAGTTTAAAGATACTAACATTGAGAAATAAGTGATAGGGGTAGAAATTAACCAGACTTCTAAATTCCTGAGCTTTTGAGTCGAAGATACGAAAGATAACTTAAACTTGCTGGTTTTCAGTATCAAATGTATGTATCTTAACTGTATGTGGAAAAGTATTTTTTCCTGTACGTTATTGTGAGTAAACCCCACTCACTGTATATCATAATAAAGTCCAATTATACCACCAAACATAGAATTATGTTTATTAAATGGTCCTTAATATTTTGTTGGATCAATATATAAATTATTATTCTATTTATTATCTATTTCAGGTATAATGATGTCTTTGTGTTGTGATATTAACGGAATTAATCAGTATATTATAGATAACAGTCGAGGACGATCGAGCGTTTTCCTGAAGACGATGTGTTTTGCGTATATATGGTGCAGTTCGTATATCACGTGTTATGTGTCTCGTTCTTCTTTCCCTAATATAACCTTCATTTTCCTCTGAGAGGTTATGGATCTCTCTCACGTGACATTACTCTTGTGTGGAGAGTACGAGCGATCTATAATTATAAATAACACACCAGAATTCTCTCTTTAATCTCGTAACAAAGTGAAGACAATATATAAATAATACAAATAAATTCTGGCGACACAAGACATATTTAGAGTATTAAAAGAAGCTTATGTAATGAGCTCGATTATGTTTTTATTTGTTCTAAAAGACGTACATTTTTTTTATCTGTATGATCTTAGTTGTAAGTAATGGAAATGTTAAATTTTGAATCTATTGTGAGTCTAGGCAGGGGTAGGAGTTGATTTATATCTATCATGAAGTTTATTAAAAGTAATATAATAATAACAAGATGTACAACTATACTTTGAAACTCCCACCTGGTGAAAGTTTCTTGCTTGTGTAGAAATTTTCTATAGATATATAAGACAAACAGAGTAACAGAGGTCTCTATGGCGTGGATTAAATAATCGTACAAAATTTAAAGATTGGTTATGTCTAGTTTTATGAAGGGTATAACCATACCTATGTTTAAAAATTACGTTATTAGACTACATCATAACAGACTAATTAATACTCTTTTGGCAACTAAGTCCTTCATATTATTATTATACGAGATTAATGATCTCTAACTATATCTAAGACTATTTATCGTACCACACAACTGTGGGCTGGGCACGCTACGGATGCTAGAGTATAGATTTCGAACTTGATTTTTTTCTGTGAACCCCCTAATTATATCAAGCATTTTAAATATTTCCGTCCCTAATTCCGTATAGTGTAAATTCTTCTTTATAATATATTTAATTATTTTGGTTGTAGATACGCGAAAATATTATACTATCTACCCACAACCAGTAAGTGGTGCTAAGATAATTTAATAAATAATATAATTCAAGTTAATTTGAATAAAAATATAAAATAATTAATCAGTTTGAAAAATACAATATATATTAATTTTTATATACGTTTTGGCAGTGGTTTGTATTCTTGTATGAGCATATATGAACTCCTATTAGATTATTTTGTGATATAATATATACTCAGCAAATAGTTAGTTATACTCAATGTGTCTCGTGTGTTGCGTTACATATATATATACTATATATATAATATCTGTGTGTTATATGTATGTAGGTGAGTATGTTAGAATCGACCGGTTGGAATAGAATAGAATGTGAAATTGAAAGAACATGTTTCTCTGTGTTATAACTAAAGTTTTTTACTTTATTATCGAATTATTATTAGTATATAAGGAAAATATTTAGATAGGTTATTTTGACAAGAGAATAATAAATAATATAAAAAATATTAAATTAATTATTTATCGCAATTCCATTCTTTCCATTAATCTTATATAAATAACTATCTCTTTTCAAAGAAAATATTTCTAAACTGCAACCTAATAATTATATAATTAATATATTAATATATTAATATATATATATATTCTCTCTAAGTGGTAACATCATCTCAGCAACTTATTTGCTACTGACTCTCTCTCTACTATATACTATATACTACTCTCTCTCTCTCTCTCTTATCTCTACTTCTCTCTCATCTTCTCTCTCTCTCTTCTCCATATATATTATACTATATATAATATATAATTATATAAATATTAATTAATTATATATATATATATATATATATATTAATATATATATAATATATATAATATTAATATTATTCATTTTTTTACTTAAAAATTTCAACTTTAATTTTAAAAGTAGCGAAAATTTTTTGTATAAGCATCTAGGTGCTGTAATAACTAGTTCTAGCTAACGCGAGTGCTCTGTAAATAAAGCAATAATAAATTATTCGAAATCGGAACAGTAGAGAAGGGTTACACTCTGGGAGATCACAGAAGTATTATACTTCGTGTATAACGACACTCACAACTAGAAACGCGAGTCATTTAAGAACGGCAGAACTCGGATCCTATAGAAAAATTAATATAATATGATTACAGATCCACGAGCATATCCATCGAACTTAAAGTCAAAAGTAGATACAGAATGAAATAGAATGATACATATAAGAATGGTAAATCGCGGAGCGTCTCGTACAATAAAACACTCATTTGATTAATATGTGCGATAGACGATACCATGAAACACACTTAGTATACTCTTAACTTTTTGAGACCTCAAATACATTCTGCGTAAAACCTAATATCTTGCGCGCCGAAATAGACGAACAGCGCTGTAGTGTATAAAGAAGATAGAAAACCGATAAAAAAATATAGTAATAAACTCAGGAGTAAATCTATTCTACAGACACACTAAAGAGGGCAAAAAGACTCAGTCAGTTATTGATAAATTTATATGTCTAATCATGAGAGGCATATGCCAAGCCCTGCCGCTGCCATAATATAGCAGAAAAATTTATTTTTTTTTATTCTCAGAGCTTGAAAATTGTTAATTTGTTAAGTTCTTATATATATATATATTATATATATATTAATATTAATATTATATATAATATTAATATATATATATATAATTAATATATTTAATATAATTAATTAATATTATATATATATATATATATATATATATATATATATATATTATATATATATATATAATAATATATATTATATATATATATATAATATACTATATTAATTTGTGTCTAGTGGAGACGCTTACTAAAATACAGCGAAAAGTAATATTAAATGAAGATTGCAGTAATTTTTAATTTTATGAGCTCAATAACATATAATAAAAATTTAGTAACGCGTTCAATATATCTGTGAGAGAAGAAAACTGAGCTCTCTCTCTGTTGTGTAAAATGTGATTATATATGGATGTAATAATGAGTTGTGTTGATATAATTATAGTGACCCATTTAAGATATATATTACAAGTGAAATAAACAAACACTCGTTAGAAAAATTAGATAATAATAAGTTAGAAATATATATATAATTAATAATTATATAATTAGGTAAGTAAATCTATAAAATATTGCATATTTTAATAGTTATTTTCAAAATTAAATCCAATAAATTACAACTATAGCTTCAAAAAATTTCCCCCATTTAAAAATTTTATTACTTATTAATTTTTTAATATATTTCTCTGAATAATATAAAAAGTATTTAATTGATGTATTCTGCTACAATTTCTCTAATGAACTGATAAAGTATATATCATCATATTTATCGCTATTATTATTATTATATATTATTATTATTAATTAATATACAGCTATATATTTATATATAGAGTTGTTAGAATTATTTTAATAGTAGTTTCATACACTCGTATATTTTACAAATTTAGAGTTTAATAATTATAAAGGATATTTGAGTTTATATATTTATCTTCATTTTACGTCGGTGCTTCACTCTCTTTTGCTTGCGTGTTACATACTTGCTGCTGCGGGGTATAAAACTTTATATATTATAGGTTTAAAACTATTATATTTTCATGTATTAAATAATTTATTAGATGAAATTCTTTAAATATGCCTTTTTATATTATTTAATTAATATATTAAATATTAAGTATAATGAAATGGTCTAAGAATATTTTAAATTTCCATTTGTTATTATATTATATTTTGATAATAATTATGTGGTATAATAAAAAATTATAGGCTCCAAACTACATTTATTAAGTACGCCCAATATCTCGAGAAACTACTGAATTATAATAACTTTACAAGAGAAACCAATTACATATTTTGGAATCAGCGTATAAGCTTATTACAGAGAAGTCACGTTTTAAAATTAATAATAATATATTTTTTTTATATTTTAAAATACTATATATTATATAATATTAATATATATATATATTATAATAATATATATATTAATTATACATAGTTAATATATATTTTTCTAGTATTGGTTTTGAGTCTAGTGAGATTTACTTTAATGATAAAATTTAGCAAAGAAAATAAATATTCACAAAATTATTTATTCTTAAATAATAATTTATCATATCAATTCATGATAATTTTTTATTTTTTGACAACAAGAACTCCACGGTAATGATAGTTGTGTATTATTCCGCTGATTCTAACTATCAGTCAACCTTGGTTTTTCTATTAAGTATTAGTATCAGATTCATGATTCCTCGCAGAACATATAATATAAGGATACACAATCTTAACATTGTGCACGAATGATAACTTCACTGATCAATTGATGTCTTATATCATTCTGTCCTTCATCCTTCACAAAACCTCATTGTATGTTCAGTTGCTTTCGATTGAGTGTCTCTAGAATATACAGTTTTGTATTAGTTCTAATTTTATACCGTTCTATAGAATTAAAAAAAAAAACTATAATTTATCAAACATTTTTTTTTTATTTATCATATATCCGTGGATTAAAATCAAATTGAGTCTTCTTTCGAACAAACATTATATGTTTTATTAATTCCATATCTGCAAGGTCAATTATAGCATAAAAATCTAGTGAAGGATTTTATCGAACAAACTTAAATACATAAAGGGGAAATTATGTATATTCTACGGTCTCTCCATCTCTTACCCTACTCCTCTGTGCTCTTCTCTATACTCTCTCCTCATACTACTCTCTCAATCTTTCTCACTCACTTCTGCTCATCTTCTTATCAATAAATTCACGCTAATTATAAAAACCTATCTTATCTTTAACTATTCCTCGGAACCTATTTTATCTTTATAATATTTAGTATCGTCTACCATACTAGTATATGTGCTCTCAATTCCACTCTGCGTGAACAGCTATATGAAAGAACATCTTATGGATGAATGGTTGTAATTACTAAACAAATGACTACTGCTCTTCAGCCGTTATGAGACAAGCAGTACTTTAGAAAATTTTGATGTAGGATACTTGTAAGGAGTATCAGAAATAGCAAAATGACTAAATTTTAAAATATTTCCCAAATTTGACGGTATATATAATGTGCACAGAACTTTGGACTATACTATCTCTGTGAAGATGTTTGATGCGTGACAACAAAGTAAATGATATTAAGTTATTAATATGATAATTAAATCGTTAATTTCGAATATTAATAGATTTACAATAATCTACTCTTATGTATATTTTAACATATCTGCTCATTTCATATTTCTCAGATAAAAATATTTTGATTCACCTATGATCACACACATCAACACATACTCCTTACACAACTCAAACATCCATATCAAACATCTCCAACAACACACACACACACACACATATATATATATATATTTATATATATTAAATATTATATATAGTATATAGGTTCTAAGACCTACTAGATAAGTTAAGCCACCAATACACTATATTCTCTAAAAAACTACAATCAAGCTACCGGAAAACTAAGGAATTAACTAATATAGCCTGAATGCTGGTCTAACTATTTAGTGCTCGGAAAATGTATAAAAAAAAAAAAAATAAATATTAATATAGATATATTTCAAACTACAATAGCATACAGGGATCAAAAGGCATTATCATATTTTATGGATATCCTTAGGTAATAATTTGATAGTATAGAGTTAGTAAAATGATTAATAAATAAAAAAATAAAATAGGAAAATTATTTTAATACTTATTATATAAATATATATATGATAAATATCAGATTATATATTAGTATAGTTATAATATTAGTTATTAAATTAAGCTAAGCTAAGATTTAAGAGTAACTTTAGCTCGTCTGGTCAGATAATTTAAAATAAAGTATACTTATCATATTAATAAAATAATTTATTTTTTTTTTTTAACTAAAGAATACCCCTAATAAAGTGTATATATACTGCACACCGATGTCAGGTATAAGTCGGTATAGGTTCTTCTCGGACTATTCCTGAGGGGAACTTACGGTATAGTTATAGTGAATCATATAATTCCCCTACTCTCCGGGGAGGTCTCTACTCAGCGAATCCTATCAGCTCATTTGGTAATTTGTAGTGTGTCGCTAGGGTGGTTCCTTCGCCTACACATACCCTAAGGCGATATGGACTAACAGTACGCCCCCTGTCGTTTACTCACCCGTCGGCTCGAGGTCCCATATTGCCGTGAGTAATACATTTACAAATAATATATAATATATTATATATATATATATATAATATATATATAGTATAATATATATATATATATATATATACTATTATATAATATATTATATTATATATATATTATACTATATATATATATAATTATATATAATATATATATATATATATATATTATTATTAATATATATCAATTTCATACTCACCACATAAACTACTCTCTAATCCCGATAATCGAGTAAGCTAACCTTACTATCCGAGATCGGAATAATTGGTATCAGGAAGTTATAATAATGTATGGTTTCTGACCTCATATATATAATTACTATGGTCAGCCCACTCCGCCAAAAATAAAAAATAGTCAACTATTTATATGTGATTTCACTTTTTTTATATGTGTAACATTCTCGCTAGAACTTATATAGACAACTTACCCTTGTCTCTCAGACGCAATCTCCGAGACATTGTTCATGTGTGCATGTTTCCCTTTGCCTCACGCGCGGATTGGAATTGTTCTGATCTTAATCTGCGCGGAAGTTACTCTGTTTTTTCTCTCTCTCTTCTAGCTTGGTGCAAGCATTAGAGAAGATTGCTCTATAGTCTTGTAAATAATAGAATTATAGCTCATCTGGTTGTCTACTCAGAGCTCTGAACTGTTATTGATTCCTTTTCCCTGTAGGTATGTGTAAGTATTTGAGATATGTAGTATTGTGGCTCTTCTATGAAGCTATTGGCTCAACTATATATATATATATACTATAATATAATATATATATACCTATTAGATATATATATATATATATCATACTGATGTAATAATATATATATGTATATATATATTATATATATTATATATATATAATTAATGATAATATATGTACTTAATAATTATTATATATATATATATATTATATAGTATATATATTTATTATTACTAATATAATATCTTAAATTATATAATCTTAAAATATATTTACGGAATAATCGTGAGAGAGATTGGATGTTACACTCATATTAATTAATAGACTATTTTAAATATTTAAATATTAAATTGCGAATAAGAACCATGTGTTAAATTACTAATTAATACATATCTCTAACACTTGCTGTGTTTTTACTTATATGAAATCTTTTTTTAAGTAATAATTTTCTTTATATATCATTATAATCCTTAGAATATTAATTCTTCATATTGTCATATTATTACTTTTCTTCTTTCATTTCCTTTCTCTACCATCTTTCTTACTGCACATCTCTCAACTTCTTTCTTGAAATGTGCCTTTCAATCTCTCTCTATCTCTCTGTCTTCTCTCTCTTTTACTCCAAGTCATACCAATTTATAAACATAGTCTCATTTATAAATTAATTTTATGTACTTCTATCACTTAACATTGATCACAACATCTTCCTTCATGCATTATCACTCGATATTTCTAGCCTTTCCTCTCTTCAACCTGGTCTTCATGTAATATATATTTTCCCTACTATATTTATAAGAAATGTCTCAAAGATAAGAGAGTCTGCGGCTAATCATGTCACACAATACAACTCTGGCTCTTATGCATACTGGTGCTTTTCTCTATCCTTCTCTCGATATTTTCGCTAATTAAGTCTTGTCCTACTATATAGTGTATATACATGTAGATTTTAATGTCTGCTCATATTTATTGACTTTTCTGCTTCCATTTACATTCTTTCGGCTACTCTTACATACTTCTCAATCTTATAACAGAGCACATATTATATCTCTCTCTCTCCGCTCTCTCCGCATCTCATACCTACTTCTACTCTGTCTCATCTCAATTTGTCACTATTACTCTCTCTACTTACTCTCTCGTTCTCTAACATGTCTCACACTCGTGCTGTCTCTCTCTCTACACCTCTCGTACTCTCTACTGTCCTCTACTCTCGTCTCTCGTGGCTACGTACGTCTCGCCTCTTCTCCCTTACGATCTCTAACTCATCTCTCTCTCTCTCTCTCTTCTCCATCACTCATCTCTTCACTTACTCTTCTTCTCTATCTCCATCTCTACTCTCTCATCTCTATCTCTCTCCTCTATCTGCTCTCGTCGCATTTTGTATTTGCCAACTCTGTGTCCGGAATTAGGTTTGGCATGATTAAAATCAATTGATTTTTTACGTTATTTTTTTTTTTAAAAAAATTTTTATTTTTGTTACATTTGCTATACATACCATAAAATAACTGTATTAGAAAAGTTTAAACCTTCCTTTTTAGGAGAGATTATATTGATAAAAAGAAGAGACAACATTATAAAAAATAGTAAGATTTAAAAGTGAATATAAGGTAAACATTGTCAAATTTATAATGTGAAAGTGTAAATAATTGTTATATACTTTCGGAATAATAATGCAGCCTCTACTCAGTACCTTGTTGAGTGTACATTAGGTTACTGTTTAGAAGCTTATTACTGGAAGTGTGGAAAATGAAATGAGCAAATTGTAATTATTAGTTATAAAAAAAATTGTTGTCTGGAAACTTGAACGTCTAACCAAAAATATCATGAATATTCGATTATAATAACCATATTTCTGAAACTTGATAAATTTCAGAGAAATATGATTTTCTTCGCATGATTGTTGTGGGACGACCAGCAACCCGGCCCGTTAATTTCATCGCTTGCATCAAC